>JAULBM010308553.1:0-14275 GCA_032357055.1 Geukensia granosissima | reverse complement strand
TAAAATTCTACTGTCACTTGGTGGGTGGCTGTCTCATGGACAATCATGCCACATCTCCTATTTTTATATGTATTATCTTGGGTTGCATTTTGTAGGCGGGAGGTATTAACATACATTTCACGTCGTATGCGTGAAATATAATCTTTAATTGTCCGTTATAGACTGGATTGTATTATCTGACATAACCTTTTGTAGGCACTAAATGATAAAAGCAGGATGTCTTATCATACATTGCACGTTGTAGGCATGAAATTAGATCTTTAATTGCACGTTGTATGCAGGGGCAGGGGGTGTTGTCTGACATTGTTTGTTGTCTGTCGTATGGAGAAAGTTTTATCGATTTTGCACGTTGTGGCATGAGGTATTAACTGTAATTTTACGTTGTATGTGCATGTATATATTATCTGATATTGCATATAGAATGAAGGCGGTTTCATCGTATATTACATGTTGTAGGCAGTAGGTATTATCATAGGCAGTAGGAATTATCTGATATTGTATGTTGTATGGAGGTTTATCGTATATATTTCATGTTGTAGGTAGGGATTCATGTTGTAGGATGAAGGTGTTGTCTTACATAAGGCATTATAGGAAACAAATCTTACATTGCACGTTGTAGGCACGAGGTATTATCGTATGGAGGAGGTTTTATCATATAACCCATGTTGTATGCAGTAGGTATAATCTGAAATTGAATGTTGTATGGATGAATTTAATCATATATTGCATATTGTAGGTACCAGGTTTTATGTGACGATTCATGTTGTAGTCCTGATTCATATTACATTGCATTTTGTAGGTAGGAGGAATTACTTGACATTGCATGTTTTTTATGGAGGAGGTTTTATCCTGTATTGGCTTTTTTGCATGTTGTAGGTAGGAGGTTTTATCTGACGATCCATGCTGTAGGCAGAGGGTATTATCTTACAATGCAGATGATTATAGGCATCAGATATTATTTAACATTGAACGTTGTAGGCACAAGGTATTATCTTTAATTGCATGTTGTAGAGAGGGGTATTATAAGACACTGCATCTTGTATGGGGGATGTTTAATCGTACATTGCTGTTGGAACATTGGTCCCCGAGGGTATTCGCCAGCCTAATAATCAGACTTGCCTTACATGAAAATCAAACAATGTTTTACAGAAATTTGCTGCATTTGCTAAAATTCTAAAACACTGTAAATACGGAGAGGTCTCGAAAAGTAACGCACTTACATGTAGTAGTTGTCCCTGCCGTCAGAATTGGCTTCCCATTTCGATTTGTTTGGATTTGAGTGCTTCTTTTGCTATATTTAGATCTTTGACTTGGTATGTTTGGTTTTAATGCTACTGATGAGAGGTTACTCCTTTAAATGTATAAATATAACATACCTAAATTTTCCATATTTATTTAGCATTGGTAATTTTGTATTTTTCATGTTGAAAGTAGTATCTTACATTGCCTACTATAGGCAGAGGAATAATCACACATTGAGACTTGTAGTAAGCGGTTTTGTCATACATTGCCTTGAGGACATGAAGTATCTTCAAGATTTCTGATGTGGGAAGGGCTTTGTCTCGCATTGTTTCTTGTAGAAAGTCGTTATAATTTGCATTGCTAGTTGTTGGCAGGTGGTATTATGTTATATTGCCTGTTGTTGGCAGGTGGTATTATTTTATATTGCCTGTTGTTGGCAGGTGGTATTGTTTTAAATTGCCTGTTGTTGGTCAGAAATTTACTTAAATTGACTATCAAGACGTGTCATATTATCTTGCAATGTCAATTGCTTATTTACAGGCAGCATTTGTAACCATATATTGTCTTGACAGTACATATTTTGGCGTTCCCATCATCTTAAGATGAAAATAGAGAGGATTTAAGTCTTATCAGATCCCTTCCAGGCAATGGAAATCAATAAATGGACACAGTTGCACTCGCCAGATAACAGAGATTCAATGTCTCAGCATACACGAAGTAGACGTATGACAGAATTGAAAACAAGAGACATGGTGAAACTCACAGACTAAATATCAAATAAATCCAACATACACAAGTCAAGAAATCTTACAGGGATTCAAATTTAAAGCCCATGTCGCCTAAAGGCAAAATGGAAAGGAAGAGTACAAGTTTCTGCAAATATTCACTGCATGAATAGTTGCAACCATGCCATTCAAACAAAATTTCACCTATAAATCAACTGAGGTAGGGAATAATGACAGTCACTTGTTGAGCAGGAGTTATTTACCCTTCCGGAGCACCTGAACTCACCCTGATTTTTTGTAGGGTTCGTATTACTCCAGCCTTAGTTTTCAGTGTAGTGTTGTGTGTTCTTTGTTTGTCTTTCGTTTCATTTTGTTTGCCAAGGTCTGGTCTGTGTTCTGACTTGATGATTTCTGTCTGCCCCTTTGGTATCTTGGAATTCCTTTTGTTGCTAAAAATTATCAACTTCTGCATTTGATTTATTGATTGTTGTTTAATGTACAGTGACAAATATTTCATGCATATTCTGGACAAAAACAATGGGAAGTTGAACCATTGTTGATATAACATTTATCAGCTCTTCTTCTTCTAGTGTGTTATAAACTGGAAATAGTTCTAAATTAAAACAAATTAGAACAAATTTTTAATCTATACTTTTATTTTTTTGTTATTTGTTTACCAGCATGAATTGCACATATTTATTCATTCATTATTAACAATTATAATGTAATTATATTAATTATGCTGCTCCCAAATGTAAAATAATCTCACTGCAAAGAAAAATGAAGATACATGTGTAAATACCTTAGATGAGAATATCATGCATTTGTTATTTTGCTGCTAATATCTCTAAATATAAAAGATTTTATTTCAAACTTGTCATTGGATGAAATCACATGACAAATTGTATATTCTATTATTGTTTGATTAAAACTCATATTGACTTGCTTTCACTTTTACTTTTCATTAATTTTTAAATGACTTAAGTCATAATGATCTGGTTTCACTTTCAATACTTGTGCAATAACTAAGTAATTAAACCTCAATAAGAAAAAAATGGAAATTGCTGTTTAAGGTCAAACCTGGTTTTCTAGTGTGTAACCACCATAGTATCAATTAAGGAGATGATCCAACTTTCACTTAGTTCATGTGCTGGATGTAATTGGTATTAACAAGAACACTTACACATCTCATGGACAACCGTGCCACATCTCAAATGTTTATATACACTGACATGTATCTAAGGATATATTTAACCAATGTTAACCAAATATTCTGTAAAATTATTTCTATTACATCAATTTATGAACAATTTTTGAAGTTGAACAATTCATTGCTTAGTTCTGCTTAACAACTATCAAATGATCAAATGGATATTTTTCTAGAGAAAATCTGGCAGAATTGTTTAAAACCATGCAACAATACTTCCAGATTTATGAATAAAATTTTCTAATGATTTATGAACAAAAAAATATATTTAATAGGGGTAAGGTAAATGCCCTTGAAAATATTGACTTTTCCCATGTGTATTATATTTTTCTCAGTACATTACCCAAAGTTCAGATAATGTTGGAACCTCGATTTGTTTGTAATAATCATTTCCACATTAAATAAGCATCTATTTTGTAGTAAATAGAGTCTTACAGATAGAAAAATGAAATATCTAATTAGCATCTTATTGCTCCTTTGCAATTTAAAATAGAGAAATTAGAGCAGTTCCTGAGTAAGAAATAGAACGATGTCAAACATTGAGTTTCAACAAGGATTGTGAGAAATGATTTCTTTGATCACCACTTGGGTCAATAGTCTAAATAAAAATAAAAATCCAAGTCATGTTAATACACAGAAAAAATCCTTATTCTGCAGATGGCAAGTAAATCAAAAACAAAGAGAGAAAAAATCTTCTACACAAGTCAATAAAATAGGGATTACATGTTTTTATTGTGTCACCCTTATCTATTGAAAATCTTCTCTCCATCAAATAGTGTGTTAATGGTCAAAAGATTAGACGTGAAGTGTGTGTATTGTTGTAGTCGGATATTTCTACTGGTACCGTATTGGTTAACAGATGTAGCTTATGTACTAACTATTGTGATTCATTGACAAAAGGGATACAGCTATCTGTAAAAAATGGCCTTATATAGAGTACTTAATTTTCAAGGTAAGCTGAGGACCACATTTACTTTATCAAATATCTTTGGTGTATTATTGGGTTAAAGAAGAAAAACTTTTCCAGAAGAATATAAAAAATATCAAAAGATTCATAGAAATGAGATCTGGATGGCAAGAATGAGAAACACTGTAATTTGGGGGCTAAATCTACCTGTGACACCCAGATGTAAAAAACCCTGAAAACTAACATTATAATGCACCTGATATTTTCATCAAGCTCACTTGATTGTCATATATATACTTGGCAATGCAGGAAAGCAACAGCTATGGAGCATTAATAAGACTTGCCTTGACTACGGAGAAGTGATTGCAACTATACTCTATGTCAGAGTTTGTTGGAACGGGTAAAATTTTTATGGAAGAAAAACTGTCTGTTGTATTCTTATAAAACAGTCTTTACTTTGTAGATTGAAAAAAGTGCAAGTAAGTTGCAATAATACTTTTTAGTTATCACAATGTATTTTAAGTTGCGACGAGTTTTGAATTCTCTACGGGGATTTTACATTGTAAAGCCAGCCATTTGTTTGCCGGAAGTGGTTCTTTGCACACGCTAGCGCGAGACCGGGAGTACATATTGTCAACGCTGCCTAATAATAAAGTATTAAACTAGGATTTGATAACATGCAAAAATAGCTCGAGACGCACTTGAATGGAAATTCAAAAGTAATTCTTCTTATTTGAATCGTTTTGGAAGGTCCGAACAAAAGAAATGTGCACAATTTTTTAAGTTACTTTACCTAGGTCAAACTTAAGCGCTCCCGCCCAAAACGAAGATGGCCGACCCTCAATATTAAATCTCCGTAGAGAATTTCAGGGGCAGATAATTGTTTGTCAAATGCTATTTAATGGCGTTAAACACAAGCTGTTAACTGTGGGATAATTCTTTCTTTTGATTGAATATAAGTACAAAGGCAGAATCGCACAAATAAATTTATAAAGCTCGAAAATCACACTCCAGAAAAGCCTGACATAGAGTATAGGTAGATTTTGATCACCAGGAAAATATGTTATTTTTGCTACAATGAAGACAGAATTAATAGCTTAATAATGATATATGAAGCATTTTGTCAAAAAAGATATAAAATTATTATTTATCCTTATAAGAACAGACAGCACTTTAATGATACAAATACTAAATCTCAACATAAGTACAATCAGATATATTACTATGGCATTGAGGGGAATGTTATTTGAGTGAAACATAAATAAAATCTAAGTATAAATATATCTAACTGACAAATATTCTGAAAGCACCTTCTTTTATAACTATATACATAACAAAAACATACAAAATCATATCCTTTAACAGTTAAAAACAGCTGTAACTCACAAAAACAAAGATATTAATTTTTACAATTTATATATTTTATTTATTACAAGTAGGATCTCTTCAAAATAAGGTCTTCCTATACCAACACAATATGGAGGCATCAATGTCTTCCAAAACTTACAAGATCAACTCGCTCATCTTGTTCAACCATTTGAATTATTAGTAAGTTAGAGCAGATATATTTTAAGCTTAATCAACTTGTCTCGCCATTAATGTAAAGGTGTTTTATTTTCTTCATTTAAAGCATTGCATACAATTGATATTTAAGGATAAATTTGTTTAATAATTCATATAAAATAACTTGTAATTAAGTAACCTGCACACTGTTTCTAAACAGGGAAATTGTTTGTTCCAATAAAAGGTATTTTCAATCTATCCTACAGTGTTTGGGTAGGACTTCTCTACTTTTACTCCAATTTTTTTATAGAAGTGAAAAGATACGAGTTAAATGTCAGAAAGACTGAACTCCAACCATGAGAAAAACAGAAGAATATACAAATATAGACAATTTCCACAAGGCCTTCAACAAGAGTGGAATATCCCTCCTTGTAAAAGCTCTTTGTAGTTGTTTTCTATGATTGAAAGACAAAAATGCAGCAGTTTTTGTTCTACAATAAGTCATGATTGACTTTCCCTCAATAAAATACCTGATAATACTGAAAATGTGTGCATTGCTGGGATAACTTTGTTCAAAATGCATCTTATAAAATGTTTACTGTCTTCTAATGTACAAAAAACAATGTTTACATGTAACAATACAAACAAACAAAGCTACTTCAGTTCCAGGTCACAAAGTTCCATATGTTGGTCATGTCAGATTGGTTTAAAAATATATTTAAAGAAAATGACAATTAAGAAAATGTTCCTGGCTGTCACTTATGTAACATCTGTTTCCAGGAAACAAATTAATTTTTTCTATATTTCTTTACAAATCTTTCCTACACTCATGGAGAACATACAATGTGACCTTAAACTAAGTTAAAATAACCACAACATAACAATGAATTATTGCACAATGTAATACATAAAACATTCTACAGAATTTACATTCATTTTTTTACATTTTGTGTATAAATTAAACAGTTCTGCCATACACGACAACCAGAATACATCTGTTTTTATGCAGTAAAAATTATTGTATTTCCTTCAGGGAAAAGTCAAATATATATTTTAATAGTAAAAAATATGTTGAAGACTATCATCATTATTTGTGTCTATGCAAATTTGTGTGGAGAATACCATTAAAAGAAAAACAAACTTGGCCATTTCAAGTTTTTCTCTGATAAAGCAAAATAACAATTTCTTCCAGGAAATGTTGATTTAAGCATGATTTAAGACAGATCTTTGCCCTTTAAGTAGAGTATATCAGTATTCACTGCAACTAAATTTAAATGCCTTTCTCTTTTCCTTATTAAAAATCTGACTAAAGGAAGTGTACAAGGAGACAGAGCACTACAAATTCTAAGGAATTCTGAGACAATCTAATTTTCCCTCATTAAAGTCTCAAAGTACAGAAAAACAGATGAAAATCTGCAACTGTTTACATAATTGCTGCTTTTAACATAAAAAAAGAAAAGGAATGAGATTAAATGATATTCCAAAACTGAAAATTTGAGATCGGTAACCAGTAAACATTAACAAATATCAATAAAGCTTATATATTTCAGGAAAACCTGACAATTGTAACATAAAATGAAAAGTGTGTGTATTTTCTCATTTTCTTTCCATTTTTGCATATTATTATAAATGTGAATGATGAATTTTATTAATACATTGTTATCTTCTAGTGTGACCTTCATTCTTACCTGTTATTGTCATTCTTACCTGTTATTGTCATTCTTACCTGTTATTGACACCTTAACAGTATATTTGGACACTGACAAAAATGTTTGGCCAATGCACAACACAGCAAATGTGGAATCTAATTCCACATGTTTACTAAAAATATTTGTTCAAACCCTTCAGACAACAAATCTGATGCTGATTAAATCTTATACATCAATAATTTGTCTGTTCAGAGAGAAAAAAACATTGTTGGGAAGAATAAGGATTCCTCCTAATGTTGCATTATATACAGATCTCAACAACATTGAAACTGTCAACAAATCTTCAAGTGTTTAAAAACAATTCTGAAATGTAAAACTTGTGTTTACGGTGAATTGTTGTGTTGTCATCTTCTTAGGTCATATGACTAGTACCTTTGAAAAAATCCACGGATTAAACAAGTGCGCTCTCTGATGTTTAATACAAGCATATATGGTGTAATTCTGAAAAAAAAAATTAACGTTAGAACTGATTGACAAATACAAAATATCTATCTCAGATATGTTCTCATTTTGGTTATTACAACTCTTTCAATACCTTTTGGGGAATTCATGTTTGGTTTTCTATGTCATATATGAAAAGAAAAGATATGGTGGAAAAGTCAAAGAGACAGCACTACAACCATGCGAAAACCCAGAGTTGATCGACATCTCTAGGTTTCCACAAGGGTGGAATACTAATCTTTGTAAAAAGCTATAAATTGTTTACATAAATGACATGTTTACGTAAAAAAAAATACTGTTCTTACCTTAATAATTTAAAAAATGTACATGCAACAAAACATTTAATACAAAGACAGAGCTATGACTTAGTAAAGGCACATGAGACCTGACAGATGTTATTTAGATGATTAGTGGAATTCCAACTCTCCCTAAAATGGGTGGTCAGAGGATAAAAGAAATGGTAGTAGAAGACAAACTATAAAGATCACAAGGAAATTCATCCCATCAGACTAGAGTTGTGTGCTAATACATGTGCTATTTTTCATCTCTACACTACAAATTTATTTTGTCAAGTTGCCCCTTTGCTGTCTTTAGGGATGTGATTTGTATGCATGGTGACAGGGTGTCACTAACATAAAAACAAGCTATGAAAATCTGTAAATCCATAGAGGAATTTTTTCTTGATCTGCTGCAAAACATTATAAAACTCTTTTTTTCTAAAGGTAACATTCTATAAATAAATATCGTAGGCATATTTTGTCAAAACAGAGTCCTTCAAATATGTTTTGAAGAGAAAAAAATAAAGTGGTAAGTAAACATTTATAAAAAAAATGGTATTGGCATTTAAAGACTTATAAAAAGTGAATCTTGCAAAGTTTAGTAACAGGGAGTAATTTAAAGTTCTACAAGTATTTACACAAATTACATTCAGTCATGTGATTCTGAGACTAACCTGCTGGTAACAAGAATTTGAAGATGCCAAAGGAGAAGACAGAAATTGTTAAGTCAGTAGACAGACATGACCATGGCCAAAAAAATGAAATGAAAGACAAATATAGTACACACAATACTACATTGAAAACTAAAGCTGGTGTAACAGGAACAATACAAAAACAAATTTGACATTCAAAACCTTATTGGCTGCATCAGTGGTGTAATGTTTAGTCTGTTCCCCAAGACTGCAAACGGTCATGGGTTTGATACCTGGGCAAGTCATTAAAGACATTAAAATGGCATTTGCTGCTAAGCACGCAGCATATAGAAGAAAGAGCAAAGACTGGGTGGTCCAGAGTCAGAATAATGTGTCTGTGTCTGTGTAAAGTGGCATGACTTTCTGCTGCTTTTTTGAGCTACATTACAGAAAAGATTTTACTGTAATAAATCCCTGTGATAGTGGGGCAATTCTCTTGATAGTACCAGTGTTTGTTATTTTTTCTTTCCTATTTTCATCCTACTTTGTTTTGTATTTAATTCAGTCACTGTTGTCACTCTTTAAAGAACATTGAGGAAAAAAAATAACAGCAGTTCCACCAAGAGAGTAGTACCACTATCACAGTGAATTATCATCGTATCACATTTTCTGTACTGTTTGTTTGATTGATTGGGGTTTAACACATTTTCAACAATATTTCAGTCATATCGTGGTGGTAAGTTTTACTGGTGGAGGAAGCTGGAGTACCCGGAGAGAACCACCAGCCTTGAGCAGGTAAATGACAAACCTTATCACATGCGATGCGAGTTAAACACAACCCATTTTTGTATGGTACAAACCCAGGGGCGAACTCACCCCGTATAGGTGATAGGATACAGTGATCTGTACAGGTAAGTTTAAATCAACTACCTAGACCACTCGGCCACCCAGGCCCCTTTTCTGTACAGTAGCAATTAAAAAATCTGGCTCAGTGTGTTGGTCCAGTACAAAGCAGGATTCATTAACTGTAACTCATTAACATGCACTGGTCCTGAATATGTAGGAAATATTTGCCACTGGTTGTTTAGCAATATTTAATTAATCAAACTTAGACTTTTTTAAACATAACAAAAGAAGCTGGTAATTTTATTTTAAGTGGCTCAATCATTAGTAAGAAAACATTTTCAAACTTCTGTCATGTATTTTTAACAACGTCAGAATAATCCCCTTTCACTAGCAGGATAAACTGTGGCTTAGGATACCAGCAAGATTTACCCATTATCAGCAAAATTTTATCTAATTCTGTCTGTTTTGGACATAAATGAACAAATGAGGTAAAGAAAGACTGTCTTTTATTGAAATGACATAACTAATTTTATCTTAAGACAGCAACTGCTCAAGAATGTTAAATCACCCCTATAATTTCCTTTCTGGATATCAGTGACTTAACTGAATCAAGGATAATGTCCGTTTATTCAATGACACATACAGATCTATTGTTAAACAACAGTCAGCCATAGCTGAAACAATTCACCACCATATACTTTCTATTAGATGAGGTAATTAAATATTGTGCTTAAACAAATTTAATCAAGCATCTCCTTCACAAAGATTAGTAAAAACATCTTGGAGATGGAAACATAATAATCACAAAGAAAACTCTTTCAACGAGTTCTAGATTGTGTTGCCAAAGTTTTGCCAAATACCAACAGACCAAAAAGATGAATACAAAATCCATCAAATATATAACTGGGCCAATTTTTTTAATAAATATAGTTGCCTGTACTATGCAAATTTTATCCAATAGGGATTTAACGTTTATCAGACATGAATATCCCAAAGTAGAAAAAAAGGGAAATGGGTTACCGGAAGCCATTTTTATCTATAAAAAAGAACCAATAACAGAAAATCCTGCCTCAAAACAACAGAATTCTGTTTTAAAAGAGAAAAGATTTTTAAATTTGGTCTACACCGGAGGTATAAGTAACTGAACAGTGTCAGACTCTAAGGACTCATTTTACCCCACCATGGGTTGTTTTATTGTTTGTCATTTTTCAAATATATTTATTTGTTTATTACAAATGGTGGCTGTTAGTTGATCTTACTTGCCCTAGCATGTAATATTTAAAAAAATTTCAGTTATCTGTTCTTTGCACATTTTTTTTTTGGTCTTTAGAACATGGACCAATTACATAAGGAAACCTTCCATTGATCATTCTAGACAAAAATAAAAACCATGCAACTGAGCTTTGTCTGTTAACATGACAAAACTAGCTTTTCTACTTTTTAATTTGCATTGTGACATGTAATATGTATAGAATACATACAATGGACATAGTCATGACATCTTGACAGTAAAGTGACACAATTATATGATTTAATTATTCTTTTTCTTTTCTTTTTCAAAATCCAATGCTACCTAACAGTATTTCTCATTTTCTATGGAATTGTTTTAGTTACTTTAAAGGGAAAGACCACCTTTGTAAAAAGCAGGCTTCCTATCAGAAATCATGCCTATGTAAACAAAAATTTAATAACTTTTAACACAAAAAGTCCTTGCATAAAATGTATAAGGCTGTGCAAAAATCAAAATCTTCAAATTACATGTAGATAGCCATCTTGTAGAACTATCCTATTTGTAAGGCATCGATGGTGATAATTTTATTGATTATTGTCGAAAGCTTCCTAATAGTGCTTAACGTCACTATAAGTCAGTTTGCAACTGGTGCTGGACATGTAAACAAAGAATTCGATCCGTGAATATTTTTAACTAGTTCAAAATCATGCTATCCTGTCAAGCTTTTAACTGCACACATGAAAAATAGATATCTTTGAAAAGTTTTTTTGTCATTCTGATCTGACCAAAAGTGCCGACAGTATCCATTTCCTCACACTCATGACAGAAAACACCAGTCTGGTCCTCCATCTTCATATCTTTTCTTCCGTTACTGCATCTGGACATCTTACTTCAAAGCTCCTTGATCTCTTTTTCTGTAAATTCTGGCTCAAAATTATATGGAGCAAGTCTCAAATTTTCATTATCATCATCATACGTGATTATCAAATGTTTACCTATTCACTTTCACTTCACAAACCGACTTCATGATGTCACAACTATACCAATCATAGTGGCGCACATTGGCGCTGGAAATTCAAAACCCTTATTTAAAAACAGCAATTTAAATAGTAAACAGGGCAGATTCATATTTTTTAATTTAATTTTCATGACCATTTGAGGGATAAGCTTTAATATTTATAACTTTAAAAAAAACATGGTCTTATTCTTTAAATAAAATAAGAAGTTTCTATATCGCCAAAAGTTGGAAATGGTGCAGTTAAATGTCTTATATTTACTTCATTGTACTTTGGCCGCCATCTTGATTTCTGACATATTATTGTTGTTTAGTTTATTTAAGATTTATTTTGTGCAACACTAATACAGTTTAGCAGTTAAAGTTATGAAAACATAAATGTTTACAATACATCTGAGAATTATCAAGATTTCAAACAAGCTGTACTGTCCTGATGATATCCTATTCGGTCCGATTTCTATTTTTACGCCTAACCTTGTTTCCAACTTTTCATAGCTGACAAACAAACAAGGCAATGATTAATATAACTCTCGTTAAATTGACTTTGTTCAATACTGTTTGCATAAAATGCGTTTTGTTACATACAAGATCTTGAATACGATACGAAAATAGCGTGACTAAGCCTCATGTTTATATAAACCCCTTCATGGGTCAAAAACAATCGTTACAAAAGCACCAATATTCTGCGTCATGCACAATCTGCATGGAAAACATTAATCGACAAACATTAGGTCAAATCGATTACTGACTTTGCTTGCACGCAGATACTTGACGCAAGTCATATGCCAAATGCACACTAGATGTAAACAAACGAACCCTTTTTCGGAAATTTAATATGACCATAGTTGCAGCATTAAAAATATCATATAAATAAAATAGAACATTGATGCATAATTAAATCTGACGATAATTACAATCTTCTTAACGAACTCCGCCTCCTGAACTTATTCCCGCCTACATGCAACATTAATTAAAATAATCAAATATGATTGACATTATGTTTAGTTGTTTACACTTTATTTTGGAGGTCAAAGCAATTTAATTCATTACAACCGAACCAAACACTGAATGGCGCGTATTAAGTTGCAACTTGCTATTCCACAATGAGGTAAAAATATGCCTTCCGAATTAATTCGATATAATTTAACTCCGTCAAAGTTGGTAGATTCTGAATGGAAGTATTGTTTTGATATCGAAAAAATCTGTGTGGCATCATTGCAAATGATGACCTATATATAACAATTGAATCGTTGTCATTGTCTGATCAAATTTTCATTGCATTTTAACAATAGATTCTGTTTATAATATTCGACATATAATCAAAGGGCTCTGACATTATGATGGAAATTATATAATAAATTTTTCCACATAACTGCTGACAATTACTTTTTGAAAGTAAAGCTTTGCTTGGTTAATATAGATCAAAATATACCAATAAAGTATGAATTTTTGGTTGTAAAATACAAATTATTTGTCAATTAAAATCAAACAGCCTATGTAAATTGAAAAAGTGTGTATTAAGATGACTTTATTCAGCTTGTTAATAAAATAAATTACAATATTTGAACAGCATTGGTCACCATGCTTGATTAATTTTTATGTAACTTAAATAATTACATTACAGGCAATTAATATTTGTGATGAAAAATACTGAATAAAGACACACAACTCTCACTTAAAGTTTTTGAAATATTTTCTGTGTACTCCAGACCAATATTATTTTCTTATATTGACAAAGTGATTACAATATTCATGTTCTGCCTTGTATAAAAAAATTTTAGCATGAGTGAGGAAAGGGGAGCAACCCTATCATATCAACATTATTTAAATGACCAACATTTTATTTTAACCCAGAAACTGACCTTATATTTATAAATATTAATTATTACTGCAGTCTAACATGTCTTAACCAAACAGAGTATATATTTCTTAATAAATAAATTGTCTGCTCTAAAGAATTAAAATTGACTTGCAGCGCTGCTATTTTATTGTGTCTAAAATAATCATTTTTCTTCAAATTTCAAAGGGTGCAAATTTGGCAAGTTTAATTATATATTTCATTTAATCACTGTTCACCTGTTTAATTATCCAATACACTGAGATGATAGAGCATCTAATTATAACTTACATTTTACATTTTCAAATAATGAGATCAAACAGTATTTAATGATGCTTTAGATGAGGATTTACTCTGCGACGACTCATCTGTGTCACTTTGACTCAACGCTCTTTCAAATTCTTTAGCCTCCTCAGCCGCTCGCTCTTTTTGTGCCATCTGATATGCAACCTCAAATGCCTCACCAAGAGTCATGATAACCTCCCTTGCAAGATCCTGTAATAAAAAATGATCATCAAATCTACCGTACAGTAATGTGGGATTAATTTTTTATAGTTCCACCGCCTCGGTGGTGTAATGGTTAGCGTGCTCGCCTCGAGTGCGGAAGGTCGTGGGTTCGATCTCTGGCCGGGTCAAACCAAAGACATTAAAATTGGTATATGCTGCTTCTCGGCTAAGCACGCAGCATTTAGGAGTAAGAGC
>JAULBM010308542.1:0-14276 GCA_032357055.1 Geukensia granosissima | reverse complement strand
AATATGGACTTGTTGTTTTTGTGCGATCATAGTTTTCCAGACTAAAATATGCATTGAAATTACTTGAAATCAGCAAACACTTCTTTTTTTTTAAATCCCATTAACAGGTAGATTTATAGTCCTCATACAAGAATCAATTATCAAAAATTGTTTCATTTAATCAAATATAAAATAAATGTTTTTCCTATATAAATTTCACTTTGGTACTCTTGTTTGATTAACTTAACATTTTGGAAAAAAATTGGACCAAAATATGCCCTTATCGCCCCTTCTCCTTTAGGCTTGTAACTGGCCGCCTACGGACCACTCAAAAAGAGATGTTACAAGGGGTCTTTAGCGTGCTTATGACGTGGCATTTCCCAAACAGGGGTTGTCTTTCACGTCTCCCTCCTGAAGGATTGTGAATTTACACATCCCCCACAATCAGGGACGCCCGTTTAAGAGACTAATGCCTCAAGGATGGAGATAACTAGTCCCTATTCTTTCCCCGGCACAACATTTGAGAAGGGGAGTTCGAGTATGTATACATCCCGCTCGAACAAACGGACGCTACTTAAGCAGGAGTTCTACATGCAGGCGGAGAAACCGAACGACCTATTTGTATACCGTTTCTAATCCCCTTCTGGCCCCTCCCTAAAAATGGGTAGGGCTAGATCACCCAGAATCAACAATAACATTTATCAAGTGCCAATTTTTAATGTCCTTAAATATCTAAAGGATTGGTAAACTAGAACACATGTTATCGTGCGGAAACCAACCTGTCTACAGAAGCCAACGCCGACGACAGCGCCATACAATAATACGACCGCAATTTTTTGCGGTCGTATAAAAACTACTATCTGTGGGAAATTTTAGTAATGATGTATCTAATGATGTTCAGAGAGAAGACTTTTAATAGAAAGTGGAATGTGGTTATGTGTAGAAAGAGAAAAGAATCTCTAATTTAGGTACCTCGGATGCAGGGGTTGAATATCATCTTCTGTTTTATCTATTGTATGTTCAATTAAAATTCTTACGAGAAAAATATATACTACCAAACTACCAAAACAATCCAAATCCAGAAACAGTATAAGTTCATTACAAGAAAATTCTTTATAAAAAGAATTTTTAACTCGTTGCATTGTTTCTTGAGAAAGCAAAGTCAAATGCTGCAAAGTTATTTTTTGTCAGATTTAAATTTTGACAACCTGGTCATTTATTAAAACCAGTTAATGCGGTCAAAATTCATGATTGATTATTGTTGGTTGCTTAACTCCAGTGGCAAATATTTCATGCATATTCAGCGGACGAGAAAAAAAGTTCAACAATAAACAATATCGACAAAGCGGTCGGATGGGCACAACAGGGCAACGATTTTTAACTGTAACTGGAAAAGGGAAGTGATAGGTAGGGACATAAAATTCACCCCTTTGTAGCGGCATAAACGTACCCTTTTTCGAACACTACAAAAGGATATCTTTTATGTGCAAGACACGCGTCACCCACTATGGTCCACGGCCAGTCTTTTTGTAATATAAACTTGCAACCCCCAACGAGAGGTCCTCCCCTATCCGCCACCTGGGTTTGGCGCTGGGTCAGCTCTTTGGGTCGAACCCTGGAGATCGCTCCGGTGCCCTGACACTTAATCGGAAAACCTGCAATTTTGCCATTTTTAAACTGTCTGGCTTGTCAATCTGGTGAGTGCAATTCATCCTTAACGTTTTCAACTAGGATTTTATATTTTGAGGTAACTTACAACCTCTGCCCACATTTGAACGCGATGAGGGACCACATTAAATCATTGGTTTAACAGCACACCAGTGATGATGAGGAAGATGATGAAATGGACCTGCATATTCTGAATGATGAAAATGAGGATTTTGAAGTGGATGAACCTATTCAACCTCCGGAAGTTAGTCACAAGTTCATATTACAAAACATAATGTGGTATTAAATTAACAGGTTTTTCTTGAGCTTTTGTGTTTTTAATAGAAACATTAAAAGCAGTACCACATTGTCAGTTCCCCTTAGGAAGACACTTTTAAATTGATGACTCAAAACCTAAAATTGTCTATATATTTGTCATTGTTTAATATTAATAGGAAAAAATTTTAAAAATGAGGCCAAGTTGTTTTTTCTGTCCTGACAGTTCACATTATGATAATACATGTATTTTATCATTTTTATCTTTAATATTATTTCTTTAACTCAATTCCTATGTTTATATTGGCTAAATATACTATTTAAAAATGGATAGTAAAATTTTAGGATATCTATAATTTATTAGGTAGGTTGGAGATAAAAGTGCAGACAAACAAAATTCATTTTAGAGTTACCAAATATTTTTCGTATATATTTGTAATTACGCACCCTGGCTTAATAGAATACTTAATAAAACTAGCTTTTTATATATTGTCCCTCAACTAAAAGAAGAATTATTTAAAGAAAATTTCTGAAATAAAGTGTTATCAATAAACATAGAAATAATTGGATTAGTCATTCATGAAATTAATAAAAGTAACCTCAATGATGCTACTGAAAACATTAGAGACAATGCTTCCAGGTAGGTACATATTTGATTTTCATATGTGACAAGCAGTTTGTGGAATAATTTAAAAACAATTTTCACCAAAAAAAAAACCAAAAAAAAACTTTTGCTACATGCTTAATTCCGAGAAATCATGCACGTCACTTTGGAATCCCTTTCGCTGACAACCTGACCCCCTCCTAGACGTACCCCAGTAAAAGATAATTAATTAGTTTTTATTGCTTTCATTTTCATTTTAGAAAAATGGGAATAACCAGGAGACCAAGAAAGAAGGTAAATATTCGAAAAAGGAGGTAGACAGCCATCGTCAGAAGACAGACTAGACCATGGCCAACAAAATGAAACTAAAGACAAACATTTAAAACACAACACTTCACTTAAAACTAAAGCTGGAGTAACACAAACCCTACAAACACCAGGGTGAGTTCAGGTGCTCCGGAAGGGAAAGCAACTCCTGCTCCACTAGTGACACCCGTCGTGTTACTCATTGTAGTAAAAACCCGGTGATATTTCTTTTGTTTTGGCAAGTTAAATTATAAGCTGATTGGTTATGTTTCTTGTATAACCCTAAAACACTACCAATTTTACTAACAATAAATTCATTGTCTTTGACAACTTATTACATTTCAGGATAATATCCCAGACAAATAGATATTCGACATGCGAGCATGTACATGAAATTTCCAAGACATTTTAGGAAAGACGTGTCATATATGATATATTTATAAAAGAAACGCGATATTTTTCTATTATCAATAACCATATTTGGTGACATAGTTCTATTGTGATTCAGAGTGAAGCCTAGTTCAGATATCACTGCTTTTATCGTGGGTAGACATCATTTTGTAAATTCCAACCGTCGACAAAAGTCATTGTGTACTAGTAGTAAATATTTTTATGCCCCCGCTACGAATTATCGGGGGATATTAATTCACCCCTGTACGTCCGTTCATCCGTCCGGATTAAACACGATCATGGCTTGGCTATCTCCCCGAACAGTTTTTGTACTACATTTGAAACTTTTTGCAGGATGTTTCTACCCATGATGAAGGTGTGCAATGCAAAAGGATATGATTTTCGTGAAATATTACCAAAATTGATGAAAATTACACTTTGTCAATTTTACAGTTCTTAGATCATGGATCATGGCTTGTCCGGCTATCTCATTCAACAGTTTTTGTACTACATCTGAAAATTTTTGGAAGATGTTTCTACCTATGATGACGGTGTGCAGGGCCAAAGGATTTTAATTTTCGTGAAACATTACTGAAATTGGTGGAAAATAGACTTTGTCAACTTTACAGTACTCAGAAATATATGAAACATGGCTTGTCCGGTTATCTCCTAGAAAAGTTTTGGTGGGTTCAACACTGTTCATGGTTGGAGGTTTATTTAATTTTATATTTAAATATGCCATATTCTGTCTTATTTATCTTCAAAGGGTTGTCTGTCGACTTGTTCCCTTTATTCTGGAAGTTATCATTGGTTAATATTGCCTTCTGTGTAAGGTTCTAGCTTTTTAATTCTATTTTATAAATATAAATTGACTATATGATAAAGAAGTTCTAAAACTGTAGTACAAAGGTCAGCCCGCAAGTTAAAGTCAACAGCATTGACTCTGAAAATAACAAAAACACGACGACAGCGACGACGTAGGAATTTTAAATCGCAAGCGAAACAAAAATGAAAAATGCGGAGTACTTAAGTTTCAAGTCAAAAGGTCTCGACAAGACAATTCCCGTGACATGCTTCTGTATTAATAGGTCCGTTAAAATGAACAGCAAGACAAATATGCTAATATAATATAATGAGAATGAAAATATAGCGAAACTCGATGCGCTTTTGGTTAAGGGTTTGGGATGGGTTCGCGGTCATATTGGGTTTTTGATTACTTATTGTTTACTGATTAAATTCTTAAATTGGTTCAAACAGGTTTGACAACAGCCAACCCGAGAAAGAAAATCAAATGGTTTGCCACTTAAAACGGTTCTGTTGTCTAAAAAGTCCGTCGAGTATTTGTAAATACTTGTATTCTGTTAAAATTTTAGTCCTTCATGCTGTCGATACTTTTTTGGGAATTTCGCAATAGCTTGTTTCCTTTGGCTTTAAATGATATTTCTACACTAATTTCAATAGGACGTGTTCTGACTGGTGTCTTAGAAATGGTGTATTATCAATTGTGATTGAATTTTGAACTACCGACTTTTCAAGCTCGGTACAGTATTTGATTGTCTGTGTAATATACAAATGTTACATTTAATACATACAGTTGGTTTTAAATGCTTGTTTTTATGTCGTTTTGTCGCACTATTGTCCCGGATTAGGGGGAGTTGAGGACTCACAAACATGTTTAACCCCGTCACTTACTTTATGTTACTGTCCCAAGAAGTCCAGTAGATGTTGTTTTCTCTTTAACTGTTAGCCATTGTACATTGTAAAATGAACTGGGCGATTATTGTTATTCATTTTATTGTCATCAGATTTAACTTTGTGGCCTTTTTGAACGTGCCTTATTGTGTGGCCGTGGACCATAGTGGGTATGTAGAGAATGCCACGTTCCATGCACCTAAAAGATTATCAATTTTGTAGATTTCAAGAATAATTTTTCGTCTCTACTCATCCCTCCCATTTTGAAGTGGCCCTGTTGTGTTCCACTCCATACCCTCTTTCGATAATATTTGATAATTGTCGAACTCGTTCTCGTTCTGAATATGCATTAATTATTTGCAACTGGACGTTAAGCCACAATCAATCAATAAACCAATAGTACCAAGATACTGGTACAGTTTTCCCAAAATTGTCGGTCCCGTCTCTAGCACTCTGCCGGTAAATAACTGAGGAATCCAAATATGGGATACTTTCTAAAAACGTAAGCAATGTTTATAAATGCTGTTGACGTTTATCATCAAGAGAAAACAGTAAAAGTCCCAACATGCCTTTCTTTTGCAAGAAAAATTATAGCTTGTACAGGAAAAAAAGTACTTACACATGTATTTCTAAAAGAAAATATCGCTTGAAAACAAATTAATATAAAAGAAAGGAAGAGTGTCGTTTAGACCCATTTTCGGCCCAAGAATTTGATTTACAAATGAAAATTTACTAATATCTTTTATTTTATATTTTTTGTATTGAATAATGTAAATTAAAAGAGAAAATACGATAGAATTTTTAGTTTATTTAGTTCTACAATGGTCACATCGTTAATTCACAGAAATTGCTTAAAATAAGAAATTTCTAAGGAATTACGTAACTTGATACAATATTTGATATAACTTTGTAGATTTTAATATAGATCGCACAAAAACGACACAACGAAACTTTGCACAATTCAAGAGATATCAATTACAAATGTCTTCTTAAAATATCTTCGTGATGTTTTGACCTATTTTGAACTAAACACCTCCAAAAATTATGCATTTTTACAGAAAATGCTACATTCTTGTTGAAATGGTCAATTATACCCTTTCTGTTGAAATGACGAAAAGTATATAAGGAAAAGTAACGACTTATTAAAATTTATCTGAAATCTATTATTTAAAAGTATTTTTCGCAACAACTCATTTTTGTGTTACAATATCTAAAAATTAGCGTAACGTACCTAACGTACCTACTACTTTACGACACTGGAAATACAGTTAACTGTGCTCATTTGACATTTCAAAGACAAACTTACATAAGAAGTAGTAATGTCGAGTTGTATCTGAACTCTTTGATAAAAGCGTGTTAAAGGAATTCGAAGATGCCAAAGGGGGAGACGAATTTGTTAGTGTTGCGTTGTCGCTGTTATGTGTTGTGGTTTATATTTTCCATAAACTTTCAAAAAATAACACAAAGATAAGTAAAAAAATAAGATAAATAAGAAAAATAAGATCGCTTACTTCTAAGAGAAATATAAACAGGTTCGCACCTTCTTTACAGTATTTATTCTTACCTGTTACAGAAATGAATTCAATATATCCAAATATAATAAATATGAATAATTCGTGAATTCCAAATAAGTTCATTGTTTAAGTATTTTCGTATAAAATTGTCAAATATTCCTGTCTTCAAAAGGAAAAGGTTTTGCTTAATGCTTGATTACCATCGTCAATTTTTAACTGTTTGGAGATTTTAAACTCTAAAGACTCGTATTAAGCCGCTCTTAGCTGAAACCAGTCACGCACGAGGACACTTTAGTTATAACAAGATAACGGTTAACAATTTTTTTTAACAAATTGTATCCAATGAACCAAGAAACAGCTCTAAACATTATTGACGATTTTTACTTTAATGTATCTTTTATCGTTTTGCTTCATTGGGAAACCAATCTTTTCTTCGTCAATTATTCATCATTACTTTTTATCAGTTTTATATTAATTTGTAATTGTCACATAATTATATGACAGTAAATCGTAATTAACATGAAATATTATCGCATTTTACTTAAAAGAACGGAAAAGCTAGGATAGTTCCGTACATTGCAATTATAAGTGTCGAACGAATAAGGTTAACGTGTTTTTCTTAAATAGTTGATTGCAACACGGTTTCGATTTATTGAACTACTGTTGCTTTTAAATTCATCTATTGTACTCAGCATCCTGTATCATTGCGGTGATTCAACGTCGTCTAAATAAGAAAAAAATTGTTTTTTATTCACTATGGGAACACAAAAGAATGTAGGAAGGTGCATGTTGTATTTTTCTGGTCGTTTGAAAAAGTTTTTGTTCAACAAAACATTCTTAATGTTGATTGGCCTTACAACTGTCTTCTCTGAGTATTGCTGCAATAAAGTTATAAATGAAAACATGTATCACCTCAGCAATATCGAACCCATCTCGATAAGTTTTTTTTAGCTTCCAGGTTAGTAATATAACATGAAAAACAACATCCTTATGGTTCATGAAAAATAAATTTCTTGTTTTATATTTACGTTCGTTTTTATTATTTTGCTTGTAGTAAACGTGTCAATTATATATAAATATGGTGCGATGCTGGACAAGTGTTTAAAAAAGTAACCTCTCATTGGCAGCATAGGAACTTTGATGTAGGTAGAACGAGATCCAAACTTACTAAAAATACTTGTAACCACACAAACCTTTATATGGAGCCAAAACTAGCAGAAAGGAACTGATCTATCATGAGCGATACAAGGACTGAAGCTTCCTCTGTAATTGCAGAGGCTTAGAAAAGAAATCAAACTGCAAATTTCTGTAAAAACAATATTTCGTAAAATTTATGTCGGACAAGTCAGGACCATTGGACTGGTGATTATCCTAGGGGAGGGGTGCTCTAGTCAATCGGAAGTGGCAATGACCTTATTGTTCCAATGAAACAACATGTTAACCAATGACTTCAGGATATTATTTTGTATTGTTCGAGTTCTAGCGACAGCCGTGTCTATTGACATTTTACCATTCGCTTCCTTCTTTAAGATGTGGACAATGTCTCCAAATATCTTAGGTTTTCGGGATGAGTTATATCGAAAATTAACATAAACTAATGAGTAATGCATTTTGTTGCTCGCTAAAGGGAATTTCTTTTAAAATTTCATTGTTAAAAGCAGATTTTTGGAAAAACCAAACTAAAAGCACTGGTGTATGTATAGTCTGTACTGTCAAGAATTAACAAAAATGTCATTGAACAATAGAAAGATAAGTAGCAGAACCACTAATACTGTGTTTAACAATCGCCGTTTAAAATGTACATAATGCATTTATGGAAAGAAAAGTTGGTTTTACGATACAGGTATACCAATAATGAATAAATATGGTGAATTTTGATATGCTACATGTACATTTCAATGAGTAACCTCTCATCAGTGTCACCACAACCAAAACACAGGAGAATCGAGATCCAAACACTGTAAAATGTAGTTCTCATATCCAAATAAACAGAAATAAACAGACAAAATTCAGCGGGAAGGACCAATATGCAATAAAATGAAAAAAGCCTTTTGGGTTATATTTCTTTGTTTTTAAATTTGACCTATGCTCGAATATTTCTATAAAATATAACGTGGTTAAATTTATGCCAGAAAAGTCTGAGAACCGTTGGGAACCTCTGGTTCACCAGCATAAGCATCGACCCTGTGGTTTAAAAAAACTAAGTTCCCCAATGTTAAACAAATATGGTGAATTTTGATATGTGCAAAATAATAATGCTTAAAATGGAAAAAATAGAAATTCGAAAATCTGAGACAACATTATTGAAAAAGCTAGTCTATTAACAAGCAAACGCATTTTTTTCCAACGAAACACAAAGAACTTTTTAAGATAATTCAGAATGGATGGATATTAACGTTTTCCTTAAGGCAATATAATTTTGTTGTATTAATCGTTCGTAATGAGCTACAGAAGAGAGACTGTCTTACGATACCCATTTTCCATTATATGTTGCGACGTTGCCTTTATATTTGGTGATTTTATCTTTATATTAGGCCATGTCTGTTTTTTATTTGTTTTCCGTCAGGACAAATTTTTGAAACCTACTAGCCAGAATGGACGAAAAACACACACAGAATAAAAAAAACACAGCCCGTGATATGGATATGTCAAACAGGCTTACACCAATTCATAAAAGTTGAAATCTATTTTTGCAATGAACCTATTTTGACAAACCATATATCTATAAAACATGCTAATTTTTAGATCAGGGATTATTTTTTGTATATAAATAAAGCAGATTTCACTGACTAGTCCAAACAATGATTTTCTAAAATATTTTTGTGTGTTTTTTCAACTCAGTAACAACTAAACATACCAGCACGCGGACGCAAAACAAAGAAAAACACAACCATGGACTTATGTGGATTCTTCATTTTGTGACGAAGTTTCTTTATAATATGAAGTGACTTTGTCTTTATGATATGTAGATTACTCAATATATCATATGAAGTAAACCTTTTATTTTGTGATTTTACCTTACATGGTGTGGTTTCGTCTGTGTAGTGTAGCCGTTTCAAAATATACGAAGATCTTGCACTATCAATCACATTGTTTAATGTAATAACAAGGCCATCTATGACGCTGATTTAAGGCATTTACTTCAGGTTTTTGTCAAATTATCATTTCAACATCATCGATCGTTGCCTTGAACGATTCACTACTTTTAGATACATTTGTGAAATAATTTGTGACATAGACCTGCATATAGCCACGTGCAAATGCATCGTATTTTTGTTATGTAATATTAAACTAGTAAAGATAGAATATCTAAGAAAGGGAGATGCACTTTATACCTTATTAAATGATCGTTCCACACGGAATTAGCGGAAATGTTATTTTATCTTTGTGACGTTCAGACAACATCACACGGTAATAGAGTATAGTGTTAATGGCTACGGGAATATCAAGTTGCTTAGAATTTTTAATCAGTTTTTTATCAAGCTGTTCACAATGAAATGTAGCAAGGATTACACTTAATTTATTTTTTCTTAGATAATGTTGCATAAATGAAAAAGATTTAGGTTTTGAAAGTATTTCATTTCATTCCCTTGATACAACCAAGTTTCTGATTTAAATTTGCCAAAAGCAGCTTATTTCTAATTTAATTATTAAACCAATGTCATATTTTCAATTTTAAAAAAGTTTTATATATATTTTCTTCAATAGTGAAACATTAAATCTAGCAATATTCCATATTTTGTCAGTATCGTAGAATGCGCAGAAAACATCCTCGGTATCACAGTCTAAGAACGCAACATAGAGATACACCACTTTTTTAGTACAATATTAAATTATCGCAATGTCATCCAATCAAGGAGTCAGCAAAATAATGAATTAGGAACAGTTAGTGAAAATCTTTAAATAAGAAGAAGGGATAGCATTAACGATAGTCTTTACGATAAACATGTAAAGTTCAGTATTTTGTTGTTAGATTCGTTCTTAAAATATGATGTTTCCTTTTGCGTTATTGATGCAATATTTTAACAATGTTAGACTTTATTGTAAGATTCAGTTCTATTTACTCAGAATCATCACAAGGTAAAAGTATTTAGCACCAAAGCTATAGTTTTGCCAAGTTAACAAGGAATTGGCAATGTTTTAGGTTGAACTCTACTACTGAACTGACAATATTTGTCAGAACGAAATTTATGTAATGTTAATTTTACTGTAGGACCCGAGTATGCATAAATCTCTTATAAGGCCTCCCTTATGAATATGCAGACCTTCCACCTGAACGTAGCTAGTTTGACAGGTCTGACATGTGCTAATTTCACGTCAGAAACTATAGATATATCATTCTAAATAAAAAACCCGTCAAAACAAATCGTTTCTTGCATATCAAAGAAGTCGAAGATAACAAAAGGGGCAGACAGAAATCGTTAAATCAGAAGACAGACAAGTCTGTGGTGAACACAAAAGAAACGAATGATAAAGATAGTACACACAACACTCTACTGAAAACTAAAGCCAGAGTAACATGAACCATACACAAACTAGGGTGATTTCAGTTGCTCCGGAATGGTACGCAACTCCTGCTCCACTAGTGGCACACATAGTATTACTCTGTAGAGTAAAGTCTATAGTGTATAGTCACAACCGATATAGGAACGTATTTGTTGTCACGACATGGGGAAGTTATCCACTGCATTTGTGAAATGGAAATTTCGTTAAGCTTTTCCCTCAATCAATAATATTCTGATTTGAATCACAAGCCATGGAGAAGGGATTGAAGGAAATCAGGTTCAGTTCTCAGTGTCTCAATATGCAAGTAGCACCTTTTATGTCAGGGTTCCCATTGACATAGGGTTACCAAGCTAAACACTAGTGATTATCCAAATAATTTAAATTTGTTGCATCCCTCTCAAACTCAAAATGCAAGATAAAGAAAAAACGGTTGGAATTTGCAAAAAATGGTAAATGTTCTTCATCTACCAGGCTATCACACCTTGTCTCATCAAGATACCAAATCAAATTATATCTTTATTATCTCAAATAGCCTAGATTTTGGCGTAGTTAACGCCATTAAGAAATAGATAAATTTGTCTTGTTTTAATGTTCCGATAAGATCTAATAATTCGCTAAGAGTTATTATACAGTCAGCAAAACTTTCCAGTCTTTTTATAGCAACAAAATGTAATTCGTTCTTGACCTTTGACTAAACCGTCCCCAAATTAAGCGGTCCTTTTATAGCCCATTTCAAATGATTTTTATCCAATACCCAAATCTTAGTCTATTTATTATCTCCATGACATTTTGACTGTATGGTCCCGAAAATTTTAGGATTTCTTCACTTTTACGGTGAGAATCACCGAAGTTAGATAAAGATAAGGTTATTTGCGGAAACGAAATTTTAACGCCCAGATGGACGCCGTTTACATGATTATAAGCAAAGTTTCACTTTATCTCACCTAAGCTTAAATATTGATTTACCTCTTTTTATCTTCTAGAAATAGTCCAGTTTTCACCACAATTTTCTCCCGCGTTTCCAGAGCATTACAGTTACAGTGACTGTCATCTACCTTTTAACTGTCGACTACATGTAGTTGGTCGCCATCACCGCAGTAGCATTAATAACTATACTTGAACCCTAAATCATAATTATTCGGATGATTGTAAATAATTTATTCGAAGTACATTTTTAAATGTCGAGGTGGTTATGGTAATTTCTGAAAAAGTTAAAAGAAACGTGTAATACAATTAAAACAAAGAGATATTGTAATGCGCTCGTGTGATTCTGTCAGACATAATAATGAGCTCCGTCAGATTGAAACAGGACTTGTCCAATTCACAATTAAATAACGTATCATGTTATATTTTGCATAAGAACTAGTAATTATATGTCACAAAACCATCCATGAATTAAAGTTTGTCAATTATCCCACATAGTCAATAAGCTGTGGCATTCATGATTTTGTGGCAATCTGAATTATTGATGCATGTATATCAATGGATGTACATAATAAAAAATAGGAGATTTGGCTTGATCGTCCATGAAAAAACCATCCTCCAAATGACAGTCGAATTTAAACTTCTATAGGTCCCATTACAACCTTCAATAATGAACCGGTGTTTACACCATAATGGAAGCAGTAAAAGGCCCCCAAATACAAAATGTGAAACTTTTCGTAAAACATGACAATCGACCTAATCTATTGAAACAATGGTAGCCAAATGACAATAAATAACAAATTAAACAATGAAAACTACTGGACTACAAATACTTGGCTTGAGACAGGCACATTAAGTTAATGGCGGGGTTAAACTGTTTGGTGAGCGCTAAACTCTTCCTCTTACCTGGGAGAGTGGTGTAACTAAACAGCACTGAAAACACACAATAAAAATCAGTTGAAATTAATTCAACACTTCAGATCGACACAGAAAAACCAACAACAAATACAATTAAAACTAATACATGAAGCAAAAGTATCAACCTCGAAGTTGCTGTCTGCTAGTTCAAAACCAAAAAAAAGGAAACCGATCAGAAAACAAGTTTTCCTGTACTACGGTGTCAATAAAAACACGTCCATTGAATGTTGTGTTTAAATATCTTAGAAACAAAGAAAACTAATGCCAATATAAAAATAAATAGACGGAAAGTAGAAAATATATTGTATTAGGCTATTAACAAGGAAGTAAATATAAGTACCAATAACAACCATAGATTTTCCAATCGAAGTCTTCAGCTGATGAGCAACATAACGTGGTTTGAGTAGTTTTTGTATCTCCAGCAAATTAACCATTGAAGTTTATACAAGCTCTTGAGCTCCATAATGGCAAACTTGTCCTTCTGGCCTATATTCCAGATTTTTTTTTAAAATCGTTAGATGTGCAGTTTTCAACTAAGCATTTCAGATGAAAAAGACAGAATGATACGCCATCAACGTCCTCGATTTTTTAATTAGGCAGAGGAAAGTTCATAATAGGCTGGACAACCGAGAACGTGAACCTTAAACTCTATTATCCGAGATTTTTTAGTCTTGCAATAATGCAATAATTCATATTTGGTTCTCTCATCACATTTTCAATACCAAAAATTCAATGGACGTCAATTGGCATTATGCGACGTCCCAGAAAAGACGTTTGTAATATACCACTGTTGGCGTTTTTTAGGTCACATATTTGTAATTAAATGATAACTTAATGATAAAATAAAAACAAATTAAAAAAAATGTAAAACAATCCGTTGAGAGATCACGTCGCATTTTAAATCTATACATTGACAGAAAATCAAAAAAAGCAATCGTGTTAGGGAAAAATTTTGCTCGCCTTGTACTCTCTACGGAATCCATTGTTTTTTATGGTTAGTTCTCTCCTTCTGCCCTAGAAATCAGTTGACATTAACGAACACTTATATTTGAGCTATTATTTTGTTTATAATTTTTCATTAAGTAGTTATTCGATTATCTAATGAAACCAGCGATAATATACACATGAAATATATTCTTATGGGACTGTCTATCATGCCATCTTAATTTTTTTGGGGTTTAACTTTGCCTAGCATGAGATCGGGTGACGAAACAATATGTTTTGGTCAAATAACAAAGTTGATAAACTTTTCTTTGACGTTGAATATTTGAAAGGATAACTTCTGGGTTTTTACTGTGGAATTTACTTGGCAAAATGTGGGCGGTTTCCTGAGAATTTACGTCATGTCTTTTCTTTTTATCACAAAGGAAAAATGAAAGCTGTTAAGTCGGTTCCATCGGTGAACCGATCTAAACAATATGACGCAAACCCCAACCGAACTATAGAACATATAAAAATAGGAGATGTGGCATGATTGTCCATGAGACAGCCACCCACCAAGTGACAGTAGAATTTTAACT
>JAULBM010308534.1:0-14277 GCA_032357055.1 Geukensia granosissima | reverse complement strand
TGTATCATCTGATGCTTCAGAGATCCGGTGGGTGGAGGTATATTGTAGAGTTGTCACAAATTTAAGACGTTTATATACTTGTACTGACTTTATCACGGAAAATATTCAGTGAGCCTGTAGGATGATAAAGTCAGTACAAGATACAAAATGTCCTTTATTATTTTTATTGGTAATTTAAGATAACAAAAATTATCTGAGCTGAAAATGTCAAAACCTCAATTCGTAATTCGTAAAATGTCAATTTGTTATTTGTCACTGTGTAAAACCTCAATTCGTAATTCGTAAAATGTCCATTTGTTAATTGAAATCCCAATTCGTCATTTGTCGATTTGTGAAATGTTGATTTCTTAAAATGCCAATTCGTAAAAATGTTGATACTCGATTTGTTGTATTATGCTAACGATTATTATGACGACAGATGGCGCTACATTCTCGCATGGGAAAGTAATCCAATGACGGAATCCTACAAAATAACTTTTCATAAATAGAGTTTATATTTATTGTAAATGATTCATGAGGCATTTAAATATATATAATCTATAGACGGTGCCTTTGTAATATCCTAAAGCGTATTTCTAGTCAATGTTACACAGGCGCTCGGGGCATCAGACCTCACCCCTTTTTTCATTTATTTTTATTTTTTGTGTAGAAATTTCGTGCAGTTATCTTTCATAACAAAATCGAAAAATGCTGCGGATCGCTTGGTCTTTTAATAGGACTTAGCGACCCGCTGCATTTTTCGATTCTCTAAAATAAGATAAAAGCACGTAATTTTTTCATCACAAATCAAAAAAAAATTAAATAAAAAAAAAATTTAAAAAAAAAGAAAAGAAAACGGGGGAGGGGGTCCGATGCCCCAAGCGCCTGTGAAATGTTACTGTGTGAAATCCTACTCGCGAAATGTCGATTTGTTGAATCTCACTCCGTAAAATATGAATTTGTATTTTGAAAATGTGAAATTTGCAACTTTGAAATGTAAACATTTGTAACTTCGATCTACTTATGCAATTCGAATAGGTGTTGGCAAGTGCCCCTCCTTCCAAAAGTCTTGATCCGCCTTTGTAACATCGTCTGCAGGGAAACAAAAAGTTATCATAACGGTGATCTGTCAGGAACTGTACCATTAAAATTTTTATTGATTATTTACATTTTTCTGATTCGTTATTTCAAAGAAACTTCTGATTAAAACAGAGAGTTAAATTCCCGAAGCAAACACAAGTCCGTGTCACTTTGATGTCACGGTTTTACTTACTTTGTATGAAATATAAGGAAATTATGACACCAAAAAAGTTTCTGTTTAAATTATTCAAAACATCGGAAAAAATATTTTATCAGGATTAAGTATTATTTTAACTTTTTCAATTTGGTCTAGCTGATTAAAACCAGGATATTTAGTTTCAATTAAGTTGGCTAAAGGAATTCTTAAACATGGTTTCGCCTCGAGTGCGGAAGGTCGTGGGTTCGATCCCCGGCCGGGTCAAACCAAAGACTTTAAAATTGGTATTTGCTGGTTCTCCGCTAAGCACGCAGCATTAACGAGTAAAAGCAAAGACTGGTCGGCCCAGAGTCAGAATAATGTGTCTGGGTAAAGTGACATATCTTCCTGCGGACTGTTTCTTTCGTGAGCTAGCAAGTTAAAAATCCGGCTCAGCGTGTCGGTTTAGTACAAAGCAGGGTTCATCATCATCATTCATTACTATGCTCTCGTCCTGAATACGCATGAAATACTTGCCAGGACGTTAAGCAACATTCAATCAATTCAATCAATAATCATTGTTTACAGTACAATAAAGAAAAAAATTATCTTCATCCTCCACTACTTTGCAGGATTTACATACACTGTAAAAACAAGTGTTGTTTACAAAACACTACAACACATGACAAAAAAACGCATGTGTTTTCATGCAAAACGCATACGTTTTTGTGTAAACGCTAATGTTTAACTATAATTATATATGTTTATTCTAAAAAACACAAGTGTTTTCGAAAAAACACACGTGTTTTACTTTAAACCCGAGCAGCTATTAATATAAACATATAATAAAATAAAGCTTATACATAGTCTCTGTAGCTTGCAGGTGATGTCGTGTTTTCAGTAGTTTGAAAATCCTAAAGATATCATATATTTCATAAAGAAACCAACCGAATATGGACAGTAACATACTACAGTATCCTGTTGTCAATAAGTAATCCTCAGATTAATTATGAATATTTTCTGGTAAGTAAAAAAGGCATTTGTTTGTAAATAGGTAACTGGCTTATGTACTTAGGTTATTAGTCCAATTAACGGGCTGATTTAGTGTCAACTTATAAGTAAAGATGGAATGTGATAAAATTAAAACACTTGAGTGTTTTCGCTGCTGGAACTATGATAAACGGGGGTGTTTTTAATTATTGTCAAAACGAGGTTGATAATGCATGCACGTGGTGTAATTTAATAACCGCGCGAAAGGATTGTTCACAATACTGTCGGCCACGCTGTTATTCTTTGAGAAGATTTGCCTTTGTGAATATCGTGAAAAAAAAGAAGAACTTGAAATTATTTGTTGATTGCCTAAAACAATTGGGTAAGTATTTTTTTAATTATATTTAACTTTTATTTTGTGATAAGCAGGGACGTAAATAAGTGGCAAACCCAGACTTCTAAGAAAGGGGGGGGGGGTAGTTCCCGCTAAAACAAATCAAAATATTATTTAAAAAATCCGAACTGTATGTATTTGAATTTTGAAAATAAAACTCGGTAAGGGCAATCGGTCTCCAATCCCTGTATTACTAAATTATATTATTTCGATGAAAATCACTCGGTGCGGGCGGTCTTGAAATCCATAGGGGCCTGAAGTAAGGGTGATACATGTATATGCGTACGGACCGGGAAATAATAACACTAAAAATCATTACTTATAGGCAAGACCAAACGTTCAACAGCATAATATGGTTCGATTAGTTATTGCCATAATACTGAAATCATAGATATCTCAATGTCAATAAGTAATAAACGAAGTTATATAGGTGTATTATATAACCCTACTAAGTACCTCGCGATTAAAACAGAGTAGTCTCCCTTGCTTGAAATCTTCTGTAATAAGAACAGACAAAATGAAAATGAAAGTTAACAGGTAATGGGAAGGATGGATTGTAATGAGAAGGATACTTATATTGGGGTTTCCTGTTATAATAATTATCGAGGCAACTTTTAAATGAGACTAACATAACCCCTCCCTCATAATACATATCAGCTGATAATACCTTTCTTTTTGGCCTTTCTTCCAATATTTATAAAAAAAATATTTTAAAGATCTATTTGATACTGTTTTTCTGTCTTTGGTTTATTATTTTATTTTTCAAACCTACAGAAAAGCACTATGTTGTTATACATAACATTGTCAGTAATTAATGCTGAATCTTGGAAGTCCAAACAACCTTAATGTACATGATGGATGACTGATGTATTAATCCCCTTATTTCCTGGTTTATTGTTTATATAATATTTGCTAGAATTTCCTGAGGTTTCACTTTTAATTACTTATATTATTTATAGAACTTTTATGGGGCGCCATAACAAAGAACATCAAAAACACCGTAGAAAAAGGCAGAAAAAGGAAAAGAAAGAAAAGAAAAGACAGCTCGCAAGATCTGACAAATGTACTTCACAAAAAAACTGATACCTCAGATTTATTTGAACATTCCAGTAAAAACAACTTTGATACAAATCTTCAAATCAGCTGCACTGAAAGTGGTGACAAAACATCAGCAACATCTTCAAGTTATCGATCAGCATTTTCACTATCTTCAAAAACAGAATCACATCATTCCAGTAAAAAATTGGGAGCCGGAATCCAAAAGAAACAATATCCTGAAAGTGACATTGACACTATACTTCAAAATGATCCATTAGTTGTACGATTTGAAGAATTCAAACTCTTAAAAAGGCGATTGCGACAACTGAAAAGACAATCATTTTAGAATATACAAGGTAATACCATGCACATGTATAAAGTACAAGTATGTCTGTATTAGTGGATCAGCTAAACATATGTATTCCTGTGGCCACTACTGTGGGCATTTGGTGGGTCTGCACACTTTTATCTAAAGGGCTGTGGTGTGGGGACAGTACAAAAATATAGACTAAAGCTATGTAATAAAAAAAAAAATCCTAGATTTTCATCAAACTTTTCTGAAAAATTGGGGCAGGGGTTGGGGGTAGAATTTAATTTGTAATTTAAATGCTGTTGTTTTCCATGTACAATATCCAGAAGTTTTGTATAGAACAACATTTCTGTATTGGATTCTGACACACCTCGATATATCTGATCAGTAATTTATTTCTGCGAAAAATTTGATAATAAATTTTTAAAAATGGGGTGGGTGGGGATGAGAATATAGGATTGTTTTTCATTATGGTTAAATTCGACACCGATTTTTGAAAATTTCCTTAAAATTCAAATGTATAAATTTGGTTCTCTTTGGTCATGTGTTGGTCCCTGGATCTGCCACTGAGTTCTTGTGCATTGATAGTTTAAACTGTAGAAACCCGATATCACTTAATAATGAATTAATTGCAGATGAATTTTTTCCAATTTATTATTTATTTAAGATGGTCTAAATTACAAAATATTTTTATATAATTTTGTTCTAAAGTAATTTTAATTTTTGCAGATGGATGAAAGGGGTTTTTCATGTTCCATGTGTTTTTTCATATGCAATACACAAAAAAGACTTGCTCAGCATGTTGTTCGAAGACACAGAAATGATCCTAATTTCATTGTTCAGTGTTGCCTTGACCACTGCATGTACAGTACAAAAAGTTGGAATGCATATAAACTGCACATATCTAGGAAACATAAATTTGAAAATGATTTTAATTTTGATAATGAAATAGAAGAAGAATTTATAGACATTGAAGAAAACAATGCTGTTAATGAAGACAATCAACATAAAAAAAGATTATTTTCAGTGGCAACATATATGCTCAAACTTGAAGCTGAACATAAATTGTCCCAAAAAGCCTTAAATGAAATAGCAGGAAGCACTTCAGTGTTCTTACAACAGATGATAGGTAGTGCGAAACAACATTTATCATTAAAGTTTGCTGAAAATGGTATAGATGAGAACATATTAGATGATTGTCTAAGATCAGAACAGTTATTTGAATCTTTTTCTACTCAATATCTTCGGGATAAATTTTATACTCAGGAATGTCGTCTCTTACACTCTGAATCGGTACTTTTAGGAACAAAAGTTAAACGGACTACAAATGGGTTAAAAACTTTACATTATTATGGTCGAATTGTTCCTTTTCAAAAAAACATTGAAGCTTTGTTAAATATTCCTGAGGTATGGCATTATTTACAAAACCAACACAGAAGCTCAGATGGATTAATGAGGGATTATTGTGATGGCTCATATATAAAATCAAATCCTCTTTTTCAACAGCAACCAAATGCCTTGCAAATAATACTTAGTCATGATGACTTTGAAATTGTAAACCCTTTAGGTTCACATGTCAAGAAACATAAAATTGCTATGTTTATTTTACATTGGCAAATATTCCTCCACAACACAGGTCTAAACTTACTGCAATTCAGCTGTTATGCTTGGCAAAATCCAAAGATTTGCGCATGTTTGGGATTGACAAACTATTAAGGGATTTTGTGCAAACTGTTCGTGAAATGCAGAGTAATGGTATAAATGTGACAATTAATGGAGAAGTAAAAAAAATTTATGGAACATTAATAGCATGCCCATGTGATACTCTGGCTGCCCAATGGTTAGGCGGTTTCAAGGAGGGTGTTTCATTTGCCAGATAGTCTTGTCGAACTTGCACTGCTGACAAAGTAAGCATGCAAACAAAATTTATGGCTCATCATTTTCCAGAACGTTCATAAGATGAACATTTGCAGAGATGCAATCAGTTAGAAAGATTATCAAAGGTCACTAAAACTTACTGGAGCAAAATTTGGGGAATCAATAGAAGAAGTATCCTGTTAGATATTGAGAATTTTAATCCGTCTCAGTCATTTGTTCACGATCCAATGCATATTCTTATTGAAGGGATAGTTCCTTATGAAATGGCATTAGTATTATATCATTGTATTTACACGAAGAAATATTTCAAACTTTCTTGGCTGAATAGTCAGATAAAAGGATACCCATACACATACCTTGATATGAATAGCAGACCAGAATGTATTGACAAAGATGATATAACAATTAATCATAAAATCAAACAGACAAGTGCTGCCATGATAACACTTTGCTTTACTCTTCCTCATATTATAGGATTTAAAATTGACGAGGAGGATGAGAGGTGGAAAAATTTTATAATTTTGCTGCAAATTTTAATATTGTGTACATCTCCCTATGTTGATCAGGATTCAGCAGGACAGTTAGAACAGCTAGTTGCAACCCATAACTACAACTTCGTGCAACTTTATCCAAAATGTTCAGTCATTCCAAAGTTACATTATGTTGTTCATTTAGCAAAACAAATCTTATTATTTGGACCATTAAGACACCAGTGGGTAATGCGTTATGAAGCAAAACATGGGTTTTTTTAAAATCTGAAATGGAAATGTTTCAAAAACATTTTGCTCTCTATGGCAGAAAAGCACCAACTTTAAATGTGCTTCCGAATGCTTAGTTCAGATGGCACACTGAATGAAAATTTCATATATGAAGGTGATATAATAACAGAAGGAAATTCAGTCATATTTTCTAATGAATATCCAGATTTACTTGAGGATTTTCAAGGTGTCTGTGCGAGACACCAGATTGCAACATACTTGAACCAAGAAGTTTATGTAACTGACTGTATTAAAGTTCATGGTCATACATACAAAACTGGCTCATTTCTGTTGTTGGCATGGCCAGAATGCATTCCACAGTTTTGTTGCATTGACAAAATTCTTGTTGTTGACAACATTAAAATGTTTATTGTTGACATCCTAGAGACAGTTGAGTTTACTTCTGCTGTTTCCTCATACAAACTTAATCATACAAACAGTAAGAAGATAGTACCGCATGCAGATCTTATTAATCGGTGGCCTTTAGGTGGTTATTTTATCAATGGAAACACTTATGTAGTGAATAGATACTGCCACTTTGTTGAATTTATATGAACTGAGATATCAAATTTGAAGGAATTTGATAATTACAGGAAAATGGTGCTTTTTAAAGTATGGAGCTGTGATAGACTGGAAAGAAAAATGGTGGTAGCTGACAGCTTGAAAGTTTTAATGGAGAAAGGTAAATATGTTTTACAAGTTATCACTAAATATTATGTATTTGTTGACTTAGTTTTTGAGGCAAAGCTGGGAACACACTTGCTAGTATCAAATTAACAAATCATAGTAAGTGTTTTATTTAACTCCCATTGCACATAAGGTTTGTCAATTACCTGCCCAGGGTTGGTGGTTTTCTCGGGGTACTATGGCTTCCTTCATGAGTAAAACTAACTGCTGCTGTATTACCAGTACTGATATATTGTTGAAAGTGGTGTTAAACACCAATCAAACACAATCAAACCAAACAGCAACATATATTAAAATATGGCATGAATTTTTTTTGTACCAACAATTTCTCTTATTATTCTACAGTAAGTAACAAGAAGGACATGTCGGACAAAGAAAACAGTAAACTGTGGTTATTAAAGAGATTTATTGACTTTTGTCCCCATCCCTTTCCTGAGAAAAAGTCATTTAGAATTATTTCTGATTAATATGTTTGAAAATTATCTGATGAATGATTTTTGGGATAATTCCTGACATCAAGATTATAATCCTAATTCTGTATGTGATCTAATTTTCTAGCAAAAGTGAAACTGAATTTGACTGAAGATATTGAGAGAGTAATTTTAGAGGAAGATGGGACTCTGATTGATGAAGACGAAATTTTATTAGAAGTAAATAGCAAAGTTTTGCTAGTGCTAACACCAGGACAAACTTGGGTGCCAGCTGATAAAGAAACCCCAACTCCAATTATTACTGAACAAAGGGACAATAATGAACAAACTTTTGAAAATCCATTACCAAATAATGATGATAATCTGAATTGTGAAGAAGAAAAGAAAACAGAAAATTCTCAAGGTAAAATCTTTTTTCTATCATATTTTTTCTTAACATGCTTCAGGCAAAACTTGATATATAGATTTTTATTCATAGCAACATTTTTTTATGTATGAATGCAGATAAAAATGTACAAATAGAGATTTAATTTATCATAGAAAAAATAGATTTATTTAATCACAGAAATCTAAAACATACACCTCATGCTATATGACCCTGGTAAATTCTGAAATGATTGTGTCATTATATGTTTATTATTGTGAATGTTTGGAGGAGATGATAATTGCCAGTTTTATTTTGTGGTTTTTCAAAATGTTCAACACAACATCACTAGAAAATTTCAGAATTTGAGATCTAATTATTGCAATTACAAGCCTGTTGTATTATTCACAATAAAAAAACATCGCAATAATTTCTGCTTTAACAGTATGTAAACTGTTTTTACAGTATGTAAAATTACCCGTATTTTCATGAAATTTTATCTTTTGATCATTTTATATTTGATATTTCTTTCATCCTTTGATCTGTTGATTTTTGAAGTTAAGAATGTTAAAAGGTGTGATCTTTACTGTTATTAAATTTTTTTCAGAGGAGAAAAAAAACCTTGTCCCTTCTCGGACACTTACAGACCTGCCAATACCAGACTTTTCATTTTATGTTAAACAGTGTTTAAGGAACAAGGAATCTTGCAAAGTATGGAATAAAGCAGTTGACGAGGCTGCAAATTATCATTTAGCTTTCTTTCCTAATGATGTGGACAACCAGAAAGCATATAGGATAATAGGCCAGAAAATATATCTAGCCTATCCTGATATTAAGAGGGAAGGAGAACTTCCATGGGTAAGCATCAATTTTGCATGTAAATAAAAAGTATTTTTTAAAATACATGTTTACCATTGTTGTAAATTTTAATAGGATAATTTCAATTTCACAACAAATTATACCGTTTAAGTGCTGCCCATTTATATATTTCTTGTACTACCATGATTTAATCTCTCTTTGAAAGTAAGTAAAATGATTTTCAATCTAAAACAGTGTGTATTTAGGGTTTCCCAACAGACCAGAAAATTTATCAGTGCTTACTCTAGCATTTTTTTTACCAAAATTGAGTTATTGTTAATTACTATATTCAGCTATAAAGAAAGCATGACATCCACTTATTCTAAGAGAATACTATGGAAATGAAAGGTAAATGCCATAAGATGACCACATTTTGCACCATTACAATTTTTTTTAAATTATTCCTTTATTTCAGTCAACTTTTACCAGAGCACTCAGTCAGAAAATAAGAGCAGAGAGGTTGTCAAGGAAAAGAAAAAGCAGTGACTTCAAGGATTTGTCCTCCAAAGACAAAAGTAATAAGGGGGAAACACCAAAAAAATTTAGATCCTCAGAGACACCAACACCTGCTTCAAAAATGCTTCCAGAACAAGACTATGAGAGCCATATAAATGAAATTAAAAAAGAATGTGAAAAAACAAACACCAACGAAAACCACATTCATCTTCTGCTAAGAGAATCGTTTTTCAACAGAAGGGATTGGATCAAGAACTCTGCAGGAGGAAGGGTCAAGTCTGTCCTTGAGAAGTTTCCATGCTTTGAATATGGAAAATTTGTAAGTACTTTTTGTTAAAACCATTAACTGTCACACAAGTTGAGCAGAACAACATATATGGACATCTATCTTGTGTGATAAAGTGTCACTATCACATTTTTCTCATGAACCACACTTCAGTTTTATAATATTTGGCACATATCCTCAGTATGGAGCACTGCATCATGAATGACAATTATGCACCAATAATAGTGTCACTTCCTGTTGGCTTGTATTTCATTATGGTGTAAAAGCAGGTGACAAGTGTCTTGGGAGACCCAATACTAAGCTCAAATAAGACAATTATTCATTTTTTTAAAAAATTTTTGATGTCATACATGGTAACATAATCCACTTAGATAACATTCATCTTACATATAAATTGAAATAAATGTGATAAATACGGTCATGATAAAAAGAAAAGAATTCAGTCAAAATTAAATATTGTTGACCATTTCTGTCATTTGTTGCAGATCTGGGAGGACTTTAAATGCATAATGGAGAAGGAGCTGCAGTTGGAAGTTGCAGATATGAAACAGAAATTAGAGGATCTGTTGGCATTCTTATGCAAAAACATACCAAAAAAGGACCTTAAGGTAACAAATTATAGATCAAATGCAATATTTCAGTTTGTTTTTTCTCTAAAATAATAGAAATTTACAATAGATAAGTCAAGGCACAGCATTCTACAATACAATTCCTCCTTTTCACACAGTCATATAAAAATGACTTAACAATTGGAAATTGAATACTGATCTGTTAACCATTTTTGATTGAACAGTGTAAAGAATGATTGATCTGTTGACCCTTCTTGAAGGAACGGTGGTGTATTAATTTTACTGATCTGTTGACCTTCTTGCACAGGGAACGGTGAGATTGTTCTCAGATTTGTTAAGTCTCTTTAAGTGACAAAGTAACAAAAACAAAAATTCATGGAGTCAATAAGTTAATTCTTTACTTTCATTTTTATGTTAAAAATGTCAATTCTATTTTTAGGACCATGAGTACAAAGTGCCATCTTTAATAAGATATTTAGAGAAGGAAACCGCCTTTGACAAGGGAAAAGGGGAAAAATCTGCCTCGTTTTTGTCAATTTATGAGGATGTTGATGAGAAAGACATAGAGAAATTGACCAAAAGCCATGAAGAAGAAGGACCAAGACTGGTTCTTTTCCTGAAAGGAAAAGAACAGTTGGAAATGACAGTTATTCCGGCAGATAATTGCAGGATATACTGCCAGGCTGAAACTATCATTGACAGTCTACTTATATTGCTAGGGTCCTATTATGTCTTTCATTTGGACTATCCTAGGAAATACACCCAATGTTTGGGTTTGTTACAGCAGTTTGTGTTGGGGGATGCTTTTACTGGGGACAAATCTGCAAAATTCAAACATTTTGTTAGGAAAATTCAAAAAGAAATGAAATAAAGAAAACATTTGTTAGATCAAGTGAAATAAGGCCTTAACAAAACTTTTTATATTTTTTGTATGTTTTACTTGAAAAGTAACCCTGCATGGTTATTATAATGTGTAATAAGAAAAAATTAGTGTATGCATAAAATAGATGAAATCTTTGTATTAAAATGGTCTGTTATTTTAAAATCAAAAGAGAAGTGTCATTGTTGATAAATAATGACTTTTAAAATGCAATAATCCCAATGAGGTCTTTATAAATATTTTTTTAAATGGCATCTTCTGTATGCATGTATTTGATGTAACTGTTTGTAAAAAATGTAATTCTTAATTTTGTAGTTCAAGTGTATTCTTCATTTGAAATTTGTATTGAAAAAAATTATTTTTTCTGTTAAATTCAAAATAGAAATTTTACTTAGAACATTTAATTAGTCGTGAAAATTTTTCCTTTATATTAATATCAAAAAGGCATTTGAAAAACAGCAATAAAAATAAAATTTTATTTAAAATTTTGTTTGTTTTATTGTAGATGATATGTCACCTGCCATATTATGTAAATATTTCCCTTTTATGGAATCATGTTAAATTGATAACAATTAATATTTTGATAAAAACCCTGTTAAAAAAACAGTCTTAATTTTTCAAAATTAGTAGTCAGACTGGACACAAATTGTAAATGAAAAATAATTGATCTCCTACATTTTTCACCTTACACAACATCTATTATAAAATTTTCTATATTGTAGTTTTGCATTAGAGACAGAATTGTTTTTAAGTTTTAGGCATTTTTTCTTTTCCTGAAGTTTTCAACATTTTTTTTCTGGATATTTTTGATTCGGATTTTTAAAATATTATAATGGAACTGTAGTACATAACATAACATTTTATGTAAGATTTGAATAAAAGTTTAAATAAAAGTTAGTCGCACAACACTTTAATTGTTTTTATTTTCAACTAATGCATTTTAAAGTTTTCCTGGATTATTGAACATTGCTGGAGACAAGCCATATTGGAAGTGAACAATACTCAAACGTTGAGTGTCTTATCTTGTGTCTGTTGCATGATCAGGAATTGTTTTATAGAGATGCCTGAATTCATATTTTCCCAGGAATCAGGTTTAGCTAGTGAAATATTCAGAGGAAATCTAAACAGAAATACAAGAAAAAATGTGTTGATATAAAAACACACAGGCCAAAACACTTTTTAAGCAAAGCATTTCAAACATCAAATACAAAACACTTTAGTGTTTTTTTGAAAACACTTTCAATTTAAAAACGCTTGTAAGTGATTTAAAAGTGTGTCTGCCACCAAAAACACTCAAGGGCGTTTTAAATAAAACACTTCTGTGTTCTGTTTAAAACACATGAGTGTGAAAAACAAAACACATGCACTTCTAAAGTGATTTAGTAAAAACACATATTGTGTTTTCTTGAAAACATGGTGTTTTTTGTATGATACATCTAGTGTTTTAAATAAAACACAGAAACTTTTCAAAATGATTGAATTAAAACACTTAATGTGTTTTTACAAAAACATAGTGTTTGTTTTAAAACACCTATAAGTGATTTTAAACTGTGTCTGATAAGTGTTTTAAAAGTGTTCTGTTTTTAAACACTTGTTTTTACAGTGTATTCTTTGAAATCTATGTATATTTTTATAACGTCCTTATTCTATTTCTAGACTGTGATCACTTGTACGAAAATTGTTAATTATTGACGGTTCTTAAAGTTTTTTTTCTATTTTCAAATATTCTGCCAATCCAGTTTGGGTTTTTAATTTACTGTATAAAAAGTTTAGATGAGTCACCAAAAGAAAATAATTTATCTGTAAACATTTTATCATATTGTTCACAATACTTTTTTAAAGAAGGTTTTAATTAGTTTGAATGGTCTATTATAATTTTCATATTCACTTTTATCCAAATGAAATTCTAAAAATATTTCTTTGGCAAAAGTATACCATGTAAAGATTCCGTTTTCGTGCACATCTTTATTAAGAAGCAATGCCTCTTTCACAAGAGGATTTATTTCTCTTGGGTGAATACGTGAGTAATACATCATAACTGGTGTTTTTATGAAAGAGTCTATTGGATATATATGTAATCATATGTTAAAAATAAAAAATAACTGTAAATACGGGTTCAAAAGCAGCCTAAATTGAGACTTGTTCTAGGCTGAAGATGGCCACATGGGCACTCTATGCTGTTAACCCTAGTTTTTACCTCATTGTAATACAAAAGAAGAGGGCGATCCCTATGAAGAGAGTGCTGGAAAATATTATTAGACCTAAATTAAGCGACGACCATTTGTTTGTGTTGGGGGGGGGTGGAAATGAATATTCAGTGTTTTTTAAATGTCGAAAATAATTATTGTTGCACTAAGCAAAGCTTTCAGACTCTAGGTTATCAAAGATCAACCGGGTTATAAAAATTATGTTAGAAAAAGTTACTAAAAACTACCATGTTTTGTGATAACTGACCATGAAAACAAATAGCATTGTGCAAAACGACCCCCAACGAAGTTCAAATGGCCGTAGGTGCACTGTATAAATAAAACCGAAGGGGTAGACAAAGGGGGATAAGTCAACATGTACCTCCAGTCCACGCCACGGAAGGGGGGGTCACTTCTATTCAAGGTCCACGCACAGTATCATTGGGGTTTAGAGGAAAAGATATTTGTGTAGGGGATTTAACGAAACTCCTTAATTTTTAAAGAAATTATAGCCACCTATCCATCGATGTTTCCTATCCCATTGTGATTTAGACTAACACTACATGTAATTGTTTGGATCTCATTAATTGCATCCAGCAAAATAATATGTCTGTATAACAGGATTTTTGTCTCACCTTCGATGAAAAGTTGCGGAAGCGAGACATAGGGTTCCTGTTTTAGGCGGCGTCAACAATTGAAAACTATAGGAAATTATAATGCTCATCTTAGTTGTACATTGTAGGTCCATAGTATTTATTAAACAGTGGCATTAATAAAGCTAGATTGCAAATCAACACCTATTTGACGGCCCAACCCCCTCAATTATGAATGAGTGATCACTAAGGTTTTTGAAAGCAGTTTCTACAACCCTAACCAGTATTCATAGCTCTTTGATTTTGGTATGGCGTTACCTCTTTACCAACCGGAGGTGCAGGCAATGCCTGCAAAGTTCGCCTCGTTGTCCCCAGCTTGTCGTATTCCGCTATTTGAATCGAAG
>JAULBM010308523.1:0-14277 GCA_032357055.1 Geukensia granosissima | reverse complement strand
TCATTTGAATAGCACAGTGCAGGTAAAGCGTAAAACGTACAAAATACGAAAAAGGAACGAATAAGTAACAGGTTATCCGTGGCGCGCCAAGACTCGTGTACGTGCGCTTACAGGGTATATTCACCTCAACACAACCGAAACAAACAGCAGAAACAAAATATTTAAATATCAGTTTGCATTTATAACGGAAATCGTATAAAAAATCGAATCAGTATCAAATAAGTAATAAGGTATCAGTGGAGCGCGCAGACGGGTTCACATGCGCGAACAGGGCACATTCACCTCAACACGTCAAAAAAAAACTGCAGAGACTAATCATTCGAAAAGCACAGTGCAGGTAAAGCGTAAAACGTACAAAATACGAAAAAGGAACGAATAACTAACAAATAAGTGGCGAATAAGAAATAAGAAAGGAATAAGTAGCGAACAAGGAATAAGCAATAAGTATCGAATAAGTAGCGAATAAGCAATAAGTAACAAATAAGTAACGAATAAGGAATAAGGAATAAGTAACGAATAAGGAATAAGTAACAAACTTGACAGCCCTCACGTTTCTCAGAGATGGTTTATCCAAACCTTTTGAAACTTCACAGGATGTTATCCCTCATAAAGGAGAAGTGCGGACATTATTAAAATTTTCAAAATGGCGGCTGTTGTCATGGAAACGGACCAAATGTGAAAAAATTCAATTTGATTTTTCTCCTTACTCACTCTACAGATCATCATGAAACTTTGTAGGAATGATCTTGATTGAATGTAAAACTTATGTATGAAAAAAATTAATTGCGACTCAACAAATATGGCCGCCATGGTGACGGCAAAAAAGGGGGATGGAAATGTTTTCCGATTTTCATGAAACTTTATAGGAATGATCTTAATACTTAATACAATTGATATTTGCAAAAAAAATTCAACTTCTCAACAAAAATGGCCGCCATTGCCATGGAAAGAAAAAAGGGTGAGGCAATTTTTTTACTTTTTTATTTCTCGTCGGATTTTGATGGGACTTTCTGTAAATGATTCCTTGTAAAAAATACAACAAAAGTTACTCCAGCTATTTTTTTTGTAGAATGTACCATTTATGAAATTTTTTGCCAACAAGGGACTTGTTTCGTTTGGGAGACTTTTGTGGTTGCAACCACAGAGTTTTAATTTGATATAAGATTTTCATTTTTTATTTCTTATATTAATATATCAATTTCTTGTTTTAAAAAATGAATTTCTTACATTAAAAAATCCTTTTCTTGAATTAAAAAACATTTTCTTATATTTAAAGATAAAACATCCTCCTCAGGAAAAGTCGAACATCTTCATATAATGGAAAAAATCACTGCGAATAATGATTTAACTACAGCACATCTAGTTAAATCCACTGAGCAAAATGAATTGTTAATCCACTAAACATTATGAAAAATCTACCGAACATAATGGAATATCTACTGAACATAATGAAATGTCTTCTGCACATAATGAAATATCTACTTCACAAAATGAAATATCTACTGCACATAATGAAATATCTACTGCACATAATGAAATATCTACTGCACATAATGATATATCTACTGCGCATAATGAAATATCTACTGCACATAATGATATATCTACTGCACATAATGATATATCTACTGAACATAACACAATTTCCACCACAGAAGACAGCTACGGCGTTCTATATTTTTGCTCACCTGTCCAAGGCAATGTGAACTATTGTCTGTCATCTTTATATCCGTACATGTACGCCTTTACATCTCTTTTTAAATCACTAAGCCAAATAGACGTGATTGGAGGCATCTATGAAATGACCTCTAACATCTGCATTTATGTATATTACAGTCAAGTTACACGAACATCACAGAAATTTCTGTTTTCTGACGTGATTGCATTAAACGTAAAAAAAAATCGGTCCACTTGACAAGTCAGATGAGCTAAGCTTCAATTCTCAGCATTTTTGGGTGTTCATTTGGAAAGATGTTTATTTTATTTAAATCGTAAAAATAACATCGACACCATTAACAATTCTGGTTACTGTTGGTACCTATATTTCAACATTACTTTTAAACATATAAGTGAAACAGAGGGAATACAGGACGTATTCTTTATAAATGCTTCTTTTTGTTTTTCTTGTAAATCCAACATGACCGATACAAGGATTTCTTTTTCTGGATCGGCCGATTAAACAAGTATTTTTCATTGGAACGGTTTTGCCATATTTACCGTAAATTCAAAATACCAATATCAGGGATGTATATTTAGAGGGATAGGTAACTTGCAAGTTCTCGTTGAAATCTCGAGAAGCATGATAATTGAGACTTAAGTACAATTTTCAAAATCACATTTTGCATAAATTATTCAACGTACAGAATGTACAACTGTATATATATTTTTAAAAATAAAGGCAGCCCGCTTGATCCAAAAAACTTTCGCCCCATTTCTTTACTGAGCTGCCTAGGCAAACTGTTTACAGCTATACTTAACGAAAGATTATGTCGCTTTTCTGACGAGATCCTCTTATTGAATGAAAACCAATTTGGGTTCCGAAAATCATACTCTTCCACAGACAGTATTTTTCGTTATCTTCATATTTGGAAATTCTGATGAATAAACGAAAAAAGCTTTTTTGTGCGTTCATCGATTTTGAAAAGGCTTTCGATACAGTTTGGAGAGAAGCACTTTGGTACAAACTGCTTATTTTGTTAAGTATAGCTTATAGAAAATTCTCCGAAAGGGGTAAATTATAGATTATTAAAAAATGTCTAGATTTCGAAAAGTATTTTAATATTCTGGAAGATAAAGATAGCTACACTCTGTGTAAATTTCGAACAACAAACCACAGGTTACCTGTCAAAACAGGGCGTTGGAATAGAATTGATCACGAAAACAGATTTTTTACAAAATGCAATAGTAGTATTGGTGATGAATACCATTACATTATGGAGTGTAAAGGACTTTCTGAAGAAAGAAAAAAAAATTGATCACAAGTTGTATCATAGACCTAATGTTTAAAAATTAAGACAAATTATGAACAGTACAGAAAAAAATCAATGAGAAAAATTATGTAGATTTATCAGGTACATAAACAAATCAATTGTTCTCTAGGTACCATGACTCCTAGCTAATTTGTAAATTGTATTATTTAATGTGTGTGTTTGTGTGTGTGATGGTGTGTGTGTGAGTGATATTATATTACTATATGTTTTGTAATATCTCTGTACCATTCTATACATGGGGTTTAGGAGAAGTTCTGTTCTGTTCTGTTCTTAAAATCTTGAAGAAATAATATAGATCACTAGTAAAAAGTCTTTAGGGTTACAATGTGGTATACCAAAATCTCGCTTCCATTACCCTTTAATCTGAATCTAGACTAGTTGTCTGTTTCAAACTGATAAAAATTCCAAATCTAAGCAAAAAAATTGCTAATTTATTAATGTACATGCAAATATTATCATGTTATGAGATAATGTTTAAAAGATGAGAATTTGACTGAAAATAATTTTGTTCTTGAGCTTACAAGTCTCGATTCTCTACATATTTACAACATTTAACAAAGACTGTTAAAGAGTTACCAATCCGTCTGTTATATACATCCCTGCTAATAGCATTCCAAAGTTGCATAAAGATTTGAGACCCATCTTCGGCTGTTTAACTGGGGGCTTTAATTTGCAGTGTCAACCAGCATCATCATAGTGCATTTTGCTCTTGTTGAAAGCATTGATTTGCTGTGATTGATATAAATGTAGATATTGACATGATTTTTAGATTTTTGTTTTCTGAACCAACTGACCAAATGAACAGATAATTAATACTGAGTAATATAAGGTCCTGCTTTTAAGCTCACCTGGCTGAAGGCCATGTGAGCTATTACCGTCACTTGGCGTCCGTCGTCGTCGTCGTTAACATTAAAAAAAACTTTCTCTAAAACTACTGAATTGATATGGATGTAACTTTGTATGATTGTTACTTAGGGTATACTGCACAAAGTTTTTTTTGCGCTTCGATTTTTGATCCGTTGAAAAACATGGCTGCCGTTACTAAAAAACAAAATAAGATTCTGACCAAAGATTTTCGCATATATCTCAAAAGCCGTAACCTATAGCCAAATTCTGACATAGGGTGAAAATATTCAGCATGAAGAAATGTATCTGTTGTGAAATTTTTGTAGAAATCCATTTTCTCTTGTAGGAGTTATGGCCCTTTTATACTTTTCTTAGTTAATTTTGAAGTTAGTTTTAAATAAATCTTCCCCTCTGCAACTATTGAATTGATTTAGAGAAAACTTTGTATGATTTATCTCTATAGGGTATTCTGAACAAAACAATGCTTCGAGTTTTGATCAGTTGAAAACATGGCTGCCGTTACTTAAAATAGAACATAGGGTCTGATCGAAGATTTTCGCATTTATCTAAAAAATCGATAACTTTAGCAGTGTTTTTTATGGAAAACCCTTATCCCTTGTAGGAGTTGTTGCATTTTTTAGACGGTTTCTTTTTTAGCTTATTTTAAAAATCTCCTCCCCTTACACAACGAATGGATTTAGATGAAACTTTGTATGATTGTTCCTTAGGATATTCTGCACAAAGTTTATGGCTTCCTTTATTAAAATAGAACATAGGAGTATAACCGAAGATTTTCGCATATATCTCAAAAACCGTTAACTTTAGCCAAATTCTCACTTGGGATAAAAGTGTTCAGCATGGTGAAATCTATTTTTGGTGAAATTTTCAAGAAAAATTCCTTAGATCTTGTTGGAGTTTTTGCCCTTTTTAGGCATTTTTTAAGCTAATTTTTAAGTTAAAGTTTAAAAAATCTTCCCCTCTTAAACTTCTGAGCCAGTTGTCATCTACCAAAATTTTATGCAACATTCCTTCCTGGCAAGGATCAGTGAGGACTCTATGTCAGGAGAATGATGCAGGCTCCTAGGAAATTATTCTAAGGTAACCATATGAGCTGGACAGGAACAGGTCACTGGGCGTTTAGTTTTTATATCATATTAATCAACAGAGTAGATTTTTTAAATTAAGAAAGAAAAATCAATAAACATATTCCAATTTTATACGAATTATGATACACATGTTTTTAATTTATATGATTTAACTGCTGCCAAACACCATTGTTAAAATAGGTAATAAAAATAAATGTTGCATGTTTTGTTGTGAAGGAAGCCCTGGATTATGTCAATCGCGTTCCTCTAATCATGGAGTCCATTTATGGCGGTGAAATGAGGTTTCGACGGGATACAAGAAGAAAACTCGTGCAGTACGACGACTATTTCTACGACGATTACGGTGATTATGGTGAGATTTTACAACAAGTTAGAAATGTGATCGTGTAAGACCAGTATATTATCTGTTGCATATACTTAAGTGCATCACGAAATTTTATACGAATTATGATACACACACTTTTGATTTGTCTAATTAAGCTGCTGTCAGACACCATTGTTAATATTAACTATTGAAAGTTTTTTTTGCCAAAATTGTGATAAAAAGGACAAATTCCTTAACTCCCCATAGTGAACTTTACTTTTCTTGACACGGACTTGCCTTAGTACCTTTTTAGATGATCAAATTTTAAAACGGGGCGATTTACTCGTTCTTACACTAAAGATCGTAACACCGATTGTTACCAAAGGCTGCTTTCAACGTTCACCAAATATTTCTCCTGGTACAGGGATTTAGTCCGGAAGTATTGTGCGTTCGCTGAGCTTTAATTAAACAAGGGATGTCTCTTCCAACATTTTATGGTATTACTTATATTTTTTTAATGTGTAAGTAGTCCGCTGAATAAATAATTTACTGTTCTTAGACAATTACAACTTGCTTTCACTGGCACTAAGTTTTACAAATTTTGTCTGATCATTATGACGAAGCAGGACTAAATTTTCTTAGACGTCCTTTATCTGATAACCTTTCCTAATGATAATTAAATAACTTTGTCATCGCGTAAAGGCTATTCCGCTTGTTTCCTAAAAATTTCGAGAATTTACTGAGAAGTTGTTTTTGTCTTCGATATTATTATTGTTCTGACACTTTCTTGTATGCTAAATCTGTTATAATTTTCTATTGCGTCTACAATTCGTTATTTTGATTTTATTTTTACATCGATCATGAAATGAGAGGGATAGGATCCATTAAAAAAATAGCGTAACCGCGCCGCATGTTGCATGTGCCTGTCACAGGTGGGGGATTCGTGGCAAATTGATTGTCTTTGTGCCATTGGCCATATTTGCTTTTCATTGTTATAGTTATTTTTGGGTATTTTTTCTGTCATTTAACACTTAATTTTCAGTCGGGATGATTTAAAGCTAGTAGTGTGATTTTTTCCTTTTTGAAGGCCATTTGGCGACCTTAACTAGATTTAAACTTGAGATTGGAAAGATATTGGGCGGTCTCCTTGACTTTTATGCCTTATCTTTACTTATTATTGATGATATATCCGTCTTAACGCTTTACCGTTCGGTCAGTCAGATGTTCTGATCGGAAAGGCAAGAAAGTTCTAACATTAAAAAGTGAATTGGGCGTTGAACATTAAGATTTTGTTATTTGTTTTTAAATGATATATATAAAAATAATAAGTAACTCACTCTTTTTACAGTAACAATTGTATTCCTTTATATCTTGAATATGTGCTGTATTATAAATTGTATCTGTATAATAAGGTGGAGAAGATCAGTCAGTATACACAGTGACAAGACAGAAGCTGTTTGATGTATTTGAATTAGAGAAAAAACTCCATCAGGTTAATATTGTTATTATAGAAATAACAAACTAAAACGGTAAGGAAAAAAAGTTTAAAAAACCAAAAATTAATCAGAATTTTTGCAACATAGTGGCAGATCGTATATTTTAAATGATCCTAGAATATAAAGAACTTTTATACTAAATATTTGATTATATTTATTCACTAATTGAATGTTAACAATCTAACAATAGAAATTCGTTTATATGGCTACTTAAAGCAGAGTACCATTGATATACATGTACATTCATCTTTATTTTGATGGTTACAGCGGATTTCCATCTTAAATACATTCACTCCAACGGGCGGCCGGTGTATAGAAAATGGGCGTTCGATTTCTCCGCCTGTAGGTAGAACCCATCCTAAAGGGGCGACTGTTAGTTCTAGCGGGAGTTTCCCTTCATTAACGTTGTGCACTAGAAGAAATAGGCACCAGACATCTTCGTCTGGGAGGCGCCAATCCTATAAAGAAACGTCCCTTGTTGTGGAGGATTTTCAAATTCACAATCTGTCGGACGGAGGAAGACATTAAGACGCCCCGTGATAAGGAAATGCCACATACTTAGCACGTTAAAGACCCATTGTAACAGCTCATTTTGAGTAGTCAGTAGACGGCCAGTTACTAGGCTTAATTTTCCTCTCCTATCCAACCTGAAATTTTTCCTGTGGCAGCCTTATGTCCCTTCTTTACCGGTCCTCTGCTCACAGTCTACATATTGGCTTATTGTTTGTTAACTTGTTTCCGTCCTGTATATGACTGAAATATTGGCCGTTGGACGTATAGCAGCAAACAATTAATTAAACAGTCAACTTTCAACTTTATATTGCTACTTATAGCAGATTAACATATTACATACTGCTACTTATAGCCGATTATATATATCAGCAGACTCTTTGGGGTCTGTAACAACTTGCAATAGGATGTTGACATGTGTCTATTATTGACGGATTTAGGACAGTCTGTAGAAGTTCGGGATTTTCACATTTTGGATGGCTGTTTTATGGACAACCTTTTCCTATATAGCTTTACAACTTGTTGTTGAGCCTTACTAATAAAAGGAAATAATTTTTGTATACTTTAATTTAAATGTAGTCAGTTCTTTGCTATGTAAGTTATAATAATAATTGTATTAATCTTGTGAATGCATGCAATATGTCTCCATTCGTGTCTTCAGTCAGTTATCTTCTTTTTAAATAATATGGATAGATTGTAAGTGCTTGTTAATTGTACAACTTCTTCAGGGGCATCATTGGTTGACAATTAAGAGTTTGTATTGTAATGCAGTGTGATAAAAAGTGTGATAAATGCTTTATAATATTATTTTTCTTGTTCCAGATCATTCCTCTAAGCTCTGTTGTGAAAGAAGGAACCAGTATATTAGCCATACCATTTAGTGAACTACAAATTAGGTATACATCAGTGAACTGGACTCAGATATTCCCGAATTTAAGGCAAGACACCATAGTCAGGGTTACAAATCCAAACTACTTCTATGGTATGGATCGAGTAATAGGTCAAATAAATGATGATACAATAAAATTATATATATTGATTACAGTGATCCTGCAAGGAACGTGGCAATACCTACCATATGACCAGAGAACTTTTATAGCTGGTTTAGGCACAGAGAGGATAATACAATACGACTGGCTACATTGTGTCAACTTTACATATAATTTGTTACCTTCCGAACTTCATCAAGAGTACACCATTAAAAAGGCAGAAATGATTGAGCTAGGTTTCGATGACGTCAAATCTGTGATTTCAAATATCTCAAACACAATGGCCGCCATCTTTACCAACTCAGCAGATCTGAGCACAGAAACACAACAGGCATTTCTCAACATTTTATCCACATTAAAAACTAAAACAATTCCATTACAAACTGTGGATAGATCATTCGCCATCCGTCCATCCATTTCATTCTTACTGGCTGCAACGGAATGTCTTAGGAAACGCTTTAATGAAGACATGGCAAGAATTGGAACCTTATCAATTTCGCCAGTAATCACTTGGTCCGACCTGCAGTCAATATATGACGAAAGAACAAATACAATAGGTAGTGTTTTCATATTTCTTTTATGATTATGGAAAGCAATATCCATTTTTCGATTATTCTTGATGCAAAATACATTGACAATGCTTAGATTAAGGTTGTCAACGGCAGAGTGGAAAATCCTTTTTTCAATTTTGTCTCAGATTTAATAGTAGACTAGGAATAGAAATTGCATACAGAAACTTAATTAATATAAAAGTCTTGTAGGTAAGTTCACGGTTTTGTTCATTAATTTATTTATTTGATATTGCGTAAAACAGTTGCGGTTACATTCTTAAACAATTTGAAATTAAATAGATATATGATTTAATCAGCTAAGGTTTTAAGTCTTTACAAAAATTACTTCAATGTATTTCAGAACTTCCATTAGGACTGACTTCTAGATTTGAAGTTAAAGATCCAATATTTCCTGTGCTTACGAGTATTGGATGGGAGGTGGGAACTAACATTATAACAGCTTTGTATGGTTAGTGCATTTGAAATAAATGTTATTTGAAAAACATAAAACTGTGAGCAATGCTTACCAAAACAAAAATCTCTCACCTAATTGTAGTATGTTACAGTTCTTTTTTTGCCATGGAAACTTCAGATATAAGTCGGAACAAAAATAAAGAAAAAACGGTTGCACAATAGCACTATTTTAAACGATTATGAGAATTGGCCGAATAGTTTAGAAGGAGTTTAGTCCTCATGTGTAGCAATTACAAAGTTCATGTTTTGCTGTGGGAAACTCCAAATATCTTTAGAACACAAATCAAGAAGGAGGTGTGCAATGGAAGTATATAATGAAGCTTTTGTGAAAGATGTACAGCTCCTGAATGAGGGAATGTTGACCAGCTCCTGTACGTAAGACAAAGCTCATATTTTGCTATGGGAAATAAAAAAAAAAAAAAAAATATTACTTGAAACAAAAATCAAAATAAAATGTACACAATGCCATTAGATTGAACTTTTTTCTGGCAGTTTCGTTGAAATCCAATAATTTTATAACAGAAATTGCTGGGGAAAAACGAAGGAACTAATTAAAGGACAGAAACCATGGCATACCAAATATACCTACTGCAAAGCAGCAGTTGGGTGAGGTACGGTCAGCATCGCTTGTACAATGACAGCCCTATATTATTACATAAGTAAAAGCTTAAAATATTAATTCATGATGAATTCAATCATTTCAAAATTTTATAGACAATGTTGATACCGTAAAACCGAAAGTACACAAAAATGGTCCGTTTTTTTCTGCCTCGTAATGTGTATTTTCAAACAAGTAATTCCGGGTATTGGAATAACATTACAATTTTAGATAAAATGTTTTGAACTTTTCATTGCAGGTGCTATGGACATTCCTCTAGCAGAGTTATGGTGGAGTGCATCATCATCGTCGTATTTTTTAAACACATGGACTTGCTTTGAAAATCTGTTAACACCGGATGGTACAGTGAGTAGCAAGTCTGGTAGAAAAATTCTTAGTAAAAAGCTACTTAATGTTCAAAATATAGAGATTTAATTTTAAAGACCTCTAGATTTGAAAATTCCGTCTTTTTTCTCGTAGTTGAAGTGAAATTTCCGTGACATTTACTCCATATGTGTTAATTTTCATATTGATGGAGACTATACTAAATAATAGGCTTACTACTCGAAATACCCCAAAATGTGTAACAACGTTTTCAGTAATCTTCGTTATTGGCGGGAGCGCTTAAGTTTGACTTAGATGAAGTAATTTAAAAAAAGGCGCACATTTCTCATGGTCGGACGTTCACGAGCGATTTATATAAGAAGTATTACTTTTAAATTTCCATTCAGGTGCGCCTCAAACCATATGAACATGTTATCTTATTCTAGTTTAATTACTATTACGCAGCGTTGACAATGTTTACGCCCAGTCTCGCATTAGCACGTGCAAAGAGAAACTTCCGGCAAACAAATGGCTGATATTACAATGTAAAATCCTCGAAGAAATTAAAAAACTCGGCGAAGCTTAAAATACATCGTGATTTCTAAAAAGTATTATTGGAACTTGCTTGAACATTTTTTAATCTATAACATAAACACAATTTTATACGAATACGGCAAACAATTTTTCTTTCATAATCTTTTTATCCGTTACAACGAACCCTGACATAGAGTAAAAATAGTTTACAAGGTTAAGTTTTGGTACAAATGAACCATCCTCCCCACCCATCTGTCAATCTGCGGTTGGAGGACGAACAGAAATCGAAGTACCAATAAACAGGAATCAATTGATTGATTGATTGGTTGTTGTTTAACGTCCAGTGGCAAATATTTCATGATTTTCAGGACAGAACCAAGTTAGCAAACAATAAATCAACATGTAGACTGTAACAAAGGGACAGGTAAGGGAGGGGCTTTTTGACTGCCACTGGAAAAATTGCGGGTTGGATAGGGGCGGAAAATTTAGCCTTGTAACTGGCCGCCTACGGACCACTCAAAAAGAGCTGTTATAATGGGTCTTTATCGTGCTCAGGACGTGGCTTTTCCTAAACGTCTTCCTCTGGACGGATTATGAATTTATACATCCCCCCACAATCAGGGACGCCCCTTTTCGAGGACTAATGCCTCAAGGACGGATATAGCTAGTGACTATTCTTTCCCCGGCACAACCTTTGATAAGGTGAGTTCGAATATTTATACATCTTGATCGAACTAACGGACGCCCTTTAAGCAGGGGTTCTACGCGCTGGCGGAGAAACCGAACGACCTATTTCTATACCCCGGCCGCCCTCGGGGGGCACGCTTTCTACATGCTTAATCCCGAGTACTCATGCATGTCACTTTGGATTCCCTTTAGTTGACTACCCGTTCCCCTTCCTAGATGTACACCATTAAAAGATAGTAAATAAACTTTTATTTTTTATTTGATTGCTTACATTTTCATGTCAGAAAAAATGGGAATAACAAGGAGACTTAGGACCAGGAAACTAATAAAAAGGTAGATGTCACAAATGCACTGTTCCATTTCGAATTAAAAAGGTTGATCTGTGGCTGGCGGCGGCCAGGTAACAAAATGTTTTACAAGCAAATAGCATTATTCTTACAGATATAACATATATTAACAGATTGAAAATTTATTTGAAATTCACTGTTGTTTCAGAACTCTATGATCTGCTATACTATTGCGCAAAATGCATGAACTCAATTACTTGTTATTATTCCATTACTAGTGAATGCAGATAGAGACTAGTTTTTCACTCCATCAGTCAGTTCCTTGGATAGTCCTTTTTAAAGAGTATGTTTGGTTTTGCCAGGCACCGTCCAATATTGCCGCCTTGATCCGACATAGTTTAACATTCTGGGTTTAATCGGATCATTCTTCAGAAGAATCCTTACCTGCTTGCAATAACAGTTACACTACAACTGAATATGGTTATATTGTGGATTAACAGATCCTGAACTAAAGAAATCTAGCAGAGGAGAAACAATATGCCTTGATGAAATGCCAGTGAAACTGTGGGATAGACAATTAGCCGTACATTCAGTGTACAACTTTTTCAAGAGATACCCTTTTTAATTTGAAAAGACCTTAATTATATTTTCACATCTTATTACTTCTAACTGACATTCACATTCATTCATTTTATTCTTATTCACTGTTACTTTTCTCTATTATGACGTTTCACTTTATGACCCTACGGCTCCACTTAAGCCGAAAGATGTTTTAGTATTATTTGTCCTGATGACGGCAGGTTTCTACCGAAACTAGTAGACAAGAAATAAAGATCACAGGCATCCTACGAAGTGTTATTGTTTTATTTTATTCTTGGTTTTAATATAAAAAATCCGACACTAATCACCTGCTTATTCAACAAAAGCAAAATACAATAATATACCGATGGGTCAAAGGACGAAAGCAAAGTTGCTGCAGTGCAGCGACACCTACCTCCACTAGCTCTGTAATCACTGCTGAAGCGAGAGCTATTATTCTTCAAAACGAAAACAAATTAATGATTTGCTCTGACTTTCTTGTCTGCTGGCAATTGATAGTGAGAAGTTAAAAAAAACCCATTGATTTCACATATTCTTGAATTCCATAAAAGACTTGTTAACTTAGGTAAAGAAATAAGTTTTCTTCTGGACACCGAGCCATTTTGGTATATGGGGAAAAAAAGAGTCGTAGATGAGGAAGCTAAAAATGCCCTTAATGATATGGTTACAAAATTATCGGTTCCATAATCTGATTTAAAATAAAAACGATCTCTTGCAATCCCAGTGGGATTCCCAAACTAATAATAAATTACATTGATTGATTGTTGTTTAACGTCCATTGGTAAATATTTCATGCATATTCCGAACGAAAACAAGTTAAACAATAAATCAATATGTAGACTGTGAGCAATGGACCGGAAAGGGAGGGACTTTTAGACTGCCACTGGAAAAATTGCGGGTTGGATAGGGTTGGACAATTTAGCCTTGTTACTGGACGCCTACTGACCACTCAAAATAAGCTGTTACAAGGAGTCTTTAACGTGCTGAAGACGTGGCATTTTCTTAACACGGGGCACTAGTCCTCTCAAACGGCGTCCCTGAACTAGTTCTCTAAAAGGGGCGTCCCTAAACAATCAGGGACGACCCTTTTAGAGGACTAGTGCCTCCAGGACGGAGATACCTGGTGCCAATTCTTTTCCCCGGCAACACATTCGAGAAGGAGAGTTCGAGTATTTATACATCCCGCTCCTACTTACTGACGCCCCTTTAGCAGGGGTTCTACCTGCAGGCGGAGAAACCGAACGACGTATTTCTACACCCCGGTCGCCCTCGGGGGGAGGGGGTAAATAAATTACATGAAATTCAACCAATCATTGGCCCAAATTATTATACTTGGGGCAAAAGTCGAAACGACATGTTGTTTTAACTAGATGTCGTATTGGCCACACCAAGATGACTCGTTCTTATATTTTCGAGAATGAGCCGACGTCATTCATCGGTTCTACACAGTCTCAAACATGAACAACTGTTTTATTTATTATTATTCTTTATTTGTATTACAAATACAGGGCAGACAGTAATTAAGACAAAAGTGAAGAGGATTTGACTTAAAAAGGCTTTGACCGATGATCTTACCTCGGTTGAAATGGAAAAAAATCCAATGTAATTTTTGCTCGGTGGAAAGAGGGATGGGTTGAGGGAAACGGCTTCTGACTGCCACTGGAAAATGGGATGGATCGCGCTGGGTCGAACCTTGGACACCAATCCGGTGCACAGATGATGACAAATAAATGTTGTTGAACCTTGATCAATAACCGTAGTTTTCAATACAATAAGACGTAGACCACATTCTTTATTCGATTTTGATAGAAACCGTAGATGTAAACACATCTTCCTCTGAATCAATTATTGCACTTTCATTGTCTATCTGCATGATTATGCATCTTGAATTTCTACAGATAGATAAGACAAGACAAATACTTTAATATAGTCTCACCTGATACACAATTGTATTATATATATTTATATACATTTTAAAATT
>JAULBM010308512.1:0-14280 GCA_032357055.1 Geukensia granosissima | reverse complement strand
TACATCGTGATTGCTAAAAAGTATTATTGCAACTTACTTGCACTTTTTTCAATCTACAAAATAAACACTATTTTATATGAATACGACAGACATTTTTTCTTTTATTACGTTTTTACCCGTTCCAACAAACCCTGGCATAGAGTAGTTGCTTCAGTGTCTTTCTGTATAAAAGGTATACTGGTTAAATTTGTCTGTTTATAGGCCGGTTTCTTTGTCCTGCCTTGTATTGTCTTGTCTGGTTATATAGGCAAATGTCCCTTTGTATCACTGGTTGTTTGTTACAGCAGCCACCGCTTTCTTTCTAAAAGATTATTTTTGCTTTACCTGCCTGGATATAGGCAGGTTAGCCCCCACCTGACTTACTATAGGTCAGTTAAAATCAAATTAACTATTGGCTAAAGTTGCCACGCCTGTCCAATTTATTTTTCTGAAAAAAGTCGAGTTTTTTTGTTAATATTTTTTCAATTTTTGTGCAAAAATAACAATTCTTATTAGTTGTACATAGCAACAAATGATTCGTATAGATTAATATTTCTCCATGTCACCTTTTCATATCTTCAATATCGGATGCGAAACAGTTTTAAACAAACACAAACGCTCCATCTTATTTTCCCTATACAGCCATTTAATGGGAAAAAAGTTTAATAAACCCAAATACCAGGGCTATAAATCACTGGCTGCCATCTTAAATACACTAACTGGAATTATTTGATTATGATTTAATTAATATACCTAATTAAAGAAAATTACGTGGCAAAAACAGCATGCTTGGAGAATATCAAATAAGTGCGGCATTGTTTTCGCAAGGGCCGTTTCATTCTTTTTTTCTCTGTGACATCAACATCGGTTCAATTCGATACCGACCCATTGCAGCTTGGCTGCCGAAGAAGACAGCCTCGTTGACAGTTTACTAAGATGGATGAGCCTTCCCTGTAAAATTCTTATTCTGTTGTGAATTCCTTAATCTGATAGCAAGTTATTTTTTGTCTTGGTCCAATTACTGTTAAGTCAGATTTTTGTGAAGATTTTGCTTAAGATCATCTTTCCTTGTTTAGTATAAGGAAACTTGCGATGACTTAGCTTTTATCTTGGATATTCAATTTCTATATTAATAAATGACATACATGTATTAATCAAATTATAAAATGTTCTTTAATATTATTGTATCAAATCTATAATTGGTTTAATTTAACAGTGAAAATAGGAATTATTTGTGTCTTTAAATTTAATTGGAATCAGAAAAATGAATTTTTAAATTGAAAGTAAAAACCCATAACAAATTACGCCTAACCGTCACACTAAATATTTTGAAAATATATAAACTAATATTCACTCATTCACTAAATGTACTTATGTTCTTTTTTTATATTTGAGCAATGTTTTAAAACGAGAATACACTGATTCGATGCAAAAACATACATGTAGTTGGAATCTATATGTTTAAATGACGAATATTATCTGAAGCTATCAATAGTTTAAAAATTATGCATTCAGACAATTGTCTTCTCTGATATAGACAAAAAATTAAAGAAATTTAAACCTAATTTTCCTCAAATCATTAAATTTGGAAGGGGTATCTCATGTCTGTACAAATTTACATTATTAATAATAAGACCAGAAAAACCCCATGAAAATTGAAATTAAAATAATATTCAGTGAAGATTTATTTTAAAATAAAAAAGTAGTTTACGAAGTTACAAGTTCATGTTAGTATCCTAGGCCTTGTGCACTTAGTTTTAGTTGGTACGAAAAAGGTGTATATATAGTGACGGTCTCGTGAAAACTCTTTGTGTGTAGATCTTGTATTATCTTCATAATTCTCTTCTTTTTAAATATCTAGGTATATTTATTATGAAACTATATATTTAAAATGCGTAGTCCAAAAATAGAGAGTCAAATGTTTATAAATAAGGCTCCAGTTTTGATAATTACAATAAAATGCATAATCATATGCTAATTCATGACCAATAACAATGACATTTACTAAATAAATGGCTATTTATTATCTGAATTAGTGTTAAAATGCAATATCTCATAGTATATTGAATGTCAGTTTGTGTAAAATCTGCCTGTGTCCATAATCAAAGATTGTATTGCGCATAATGTTTAAAAGTGTATTTCTCATGATCGTCCAAATTTTGACTTGGATCGACTCAAAACTTTGAAATTTTGGTTAAAGACTGTTTTTACTGTACATGTTAATCTCTGTGCATGGTTGTTTTACTGTACATGTTAATCTCTGTGCATGGTTGTTGAGAGGGTTTATTGCATTCATTTATATTTAATATTTAGAAAAATAAGGGTGAAAGTTACTAACGTCCTACACACCATATCAATGTTCTCAGTCGGACGACCAAGAAAAAAAATGCCCATAACATATTTATTTAAAACTTAGGTGGTCCGAAGGGTTAGCAGTTTCAAGACAGCCACCGCATTGTAATTTTCAAACCGGTATAGTCAGTGACTCTTAACTGAAAATTACAAGATCGGCATCCGACAAGCCTTTGAAAATGTTCAAGTTGCCACGTTTGTTAAAAGACCTCGTTGATAAAGTGAAGCAAATTCTAATATACAAGTGTAGTATACTAATTTAAAGTGAGATATTAATATTCTATTGGGAAGTAATGATAAGATAATTTTATTTCCAAAAAAGAACAAAGATGGAAAAAGTGATATTATCAAGATCAATGTGAGATTAAGAATTTCAAGGTAACAAATGGGCAGAGAAATGTGTTTTGTTTCCGAACTGGACAATTTTCTACAATACTGCAAATTTATGCCCAACAAAACAGAAAGTTAAAATGATGTCAAAACCTAAATTAATGAAATATTAGAGTTCAAATATTGGTTCAATACCTTAAATTAAATTTTTCACCTAGAGGAAATATACACTTTTTTAAATCGCTACAAAAAGGAACAAATAATAAAGGTCTATTCATTAAACTGTCTTTTTGGTTTTAAACAGAAACTTTAAGTGGGTGATGTCAAATTCTGATCTGATCGGTACAAGGGATTAATTTCCTCCGTGAAAGCTTGTGATACAGGGCGATTGACAGCTTCGAGTCTAACATTACTTTGAGGGTGTAAATTTCACTTTAATTGGGAAGGGGACGACGGAACATCATCTTCTTAATTTTGACCTGTCGCTGTCATAATATTATGTTAAAAATTGCCTGTTTTTACTTTAAAAGGTTATATTTCATTTCAAAGGTATTAAGAGGTATTTGTGATAGAACTATTTCAATACAACGCAAAAATCAATTAAAATATTACGGCTATTCTAAATTGAAGAGGTTGTCGCTGCTGGCTGATTCGGATATGATATTTTATAGAAGTTTTCACTCAGATTGACTTTTGTTGGGATGATTTAATTTGTTAATAACCAGGGCTTAATAGACAATCGACAGAAATTGAGAATTAATTAATTGCTGCTCGTGTTAAACGGCATATATCTGCCACTGACAAACCCCTTACTTTTATTTTAGTAGATGACATTTTCTGTCATTTCTGCCGCTTTCCACTAACTTTATTAACGGTGTCCTGTGATCGGACCATAAATAATAAATTCGATTTAAAATATTTTCGTGACAAATTTAATTATTGTAACCAACATGCCGGGTGTTATTTTACAACGTTTTCCCTAGTAATTTATGAGATCTTTGGAAATAGGATATACAAGAAATTTTAACAGAGATGTACGTTTCTGATAATGAAAATAAAAAATGATAATGCACCTTTACTTTCCCGCCATTTGTCTATTTTAAAATATTTCCACAATGACCCTTTGTAGTAAATTCTCAAATATCGTAGTGTAAAAATGCTCAGGAAACAGCAATATTCAGCTCGTGACAGTTCCCTTGTCTCGAAGCGACCCCTATTGTTAGAATCAAAGCCACGAGAGATTTGAAAGTGACAAGATAAATAGATACAATGGTAAAGGTGGCGAAAGTAGGTTGAATTGATGAGAAAAATGAATTATTAATCCTCGCAGGAGTATCTTGACAATTTTAAAATGATCTGAATATCAAGAATTGATTTACGGATTTTACTTTGTTGTAGACACTGGTTGATGTAGGAAAACTTCAGACTACTTAAATTGTTTAAATTAAACAAACAGTGGTTTTTGGATATATGATACACGTCAAAAATAATCAGTTCATTTTTTGAAAAGTTTTTCTGTTGTCAAATTTAGTTTAGTATAACACCTTCACAAAGGTAAATAGAGTTTAATTCAATTTTAATTAATTTAAACATCAAGTACGTTTTGCCTTTTGTTGCAATCAGATTATTAAGATATTTAAAAACAGAAAGATAACAGAAAATGTGAAATGGGTGCCTTTGTACGTGTACATGTATACAGATCCCGGTACTTGAACTCTTTATTTTAGGACGTTTTTATCTGATATAAGACTTTCATGTCATATCGCATGAAAAATATACCTCATTTTCGATTTAATTCAGTTATTTATTTTTATATTGTGGTTATTATATTATTTAAATTTGTAAAATCAGAAAGAGAAAGGAAATTTCTGTTTTGTAAAATTGTGACGACAATTTTTGATTATTAACGACGGAAAATAAATACGAATATGCTTTAGGAAAATGTAATAATTATTAGACGTCCATTTTAAATTTTGTACCGTCCCTGAGGGTTATTCCATGTCGTGCACGTGTTAAAATTTTATTTTGCCCCTTATAAAGCCGTATGCCCATACTAAAATAAATATGAAAAACTGAAAAAAGCAATTTGAACTGGGATATAAACATTTTAAATGCTGTTTTTTTACTTTGATAGTTTAAATGTTGACTCGGGAGAATTAATATCCATAGATACCTATCAATTTGAAACAATTCAGAGTAGCTTCAATTTGATATTGTAAGTAAAAGCAAGTATAGATTTAAAACTCATATTCCCGTAATGACATAATAGTTTTTATTTAATTTAACTAATAAGCAAGATAAATAGACATGTTCGAACTCTTTAAGGTTAAAGGTTAAGGTTAAAGAGTCTTAATAATGCAGAATGTTTGAGAATATTGGTGGATTGTGGGAACAGCAGATTTAAGTATAAACCTGTCAGCCATTGATTAATGGACCTGCAATTTTCTAGGAAACTTGTTTTCAAACTGAATTAATTGAATCTCATAATATGCGAGTCTTTTGAATTCTGGACTGAGAAAACGTTACAAAATGTAACTGATATCAAAGTGGCGCATATCAAATGCGTTCTCAGCGCCTATTGCACGGTGTAAAATTATGCCGTGGAAAAATGCCCTCGAAGTACGCAAAGCATATATGAAACACTAGAACTATCGTTCATATCAATTTCTGTAGTTGATCATCATAAAGCTATTACATAAAGAGAAAGTATAACATTTCCGCTGATTGAAATCTGTAAATTCTTACTTAATCAATTTACTCGCATTTTTAGCATACAGTACTAATTTTACAGAAGTAATTATTACTTTAATTAAAGAGAAAATCTCATCTAGGCAGCTGCACATAAAACGCGCATCACCTGTTAGGCATTATCTCGTCCTTTTTCGATAAGTAACTTAATATCCGAATGTCAAGCAGAATTGTTATATTTTTTACAAGAATGACAAGTGATTAACGTTATTCGAACAAAGAAAAACAATTTTAGCAGATTTTCACATACCGTTTCTTTTCGTTAAATTGGTTTCGTTTGAGAATTCTTTTCCGACATTTCAGAATGTTTTGACATTTTCAGTCTTGGAGGAATATCTGATTCAGAGAAAAATAATCCAATTCCGGTATAACGCGACATTTGACATGTGCATTACGGTCTTTTGAGAGGTTTGGTTTGCAAAAAAGAGAGAACAATTGTCAGAAAATGTCAATTTAGCAAAAACTACTGCAGTCAACCTTACAAAATTTGTGTTGTTCTGTAGAATTCTCTTACCCAAATGACTTTGCGTCTTTGACCTGTTTATTTTGTGCTTTGCCCAAGCGACCTCACAAAAATAGAAAACCTTCTAGTCCAGAAGCGGCACGAAGCGGGAGGCACCTGCGCGCGTAATCCATATAATTAATATGCAACACTTTTTCATTTTTATTCAATACGATTGTCTATAGAGCTATTACTGTTTGTTTTCTACGAGTGGCTGACGTATTTGGAGAGTGCCACGCTCCTTCCACGAAAAAGACCCCTTTTGTAGTTTTCGAAAATGCCGCTACAAAAGGCTAAATTTTATGTCCCTACCCATCACTCCCTTTTTCCAGTGGCAGTCAGAAACCGTTCCCCTGTTGTGACCCATCCCACCCCTTTTTCGATATTAATAATTGTTGAACTTGTTCTCGTCCTAACCAGCAACCAACAATCAATCAATCAATGAAAAAAATGTATAGTATAACCAGAATTTCTTGGACTATAAATCTGGACTTAAATGGGAAGAACATCATTTATTTCAAAAAAGTTATGGGTTATATTATAGAAATACGCTAGATGTTTAAGCATATTATGCGCTGTTGTATTTTTTAAATTCTTTAATAATTTTCTGCATTGTGTGAAACGGGTCGCTTGCGGAGAATGACGGTGTTGTTTCTGAAATGAAAAATGGCTATTTTAGGTGTTATAATAGCCCTAAATGACATCTCTTTTTCCGTGTAATTACAAAAATTATTGGTTTACAGAGACAGGACATTTATCATAAAACCTGCTTGTCTCTTTTCGGTGTGAAATCAGTCGCGTCCATCCAAATTGTACAAGGCTAAACATTACGTATTTATTGTTCCCTCACAGGATAAACTTTAGCGGTTACGAGACATATCATTTGTCAAACCATAGATCGTACATGTAGGTAATGTTCAAAAAACAAAATATGAAAAATTACTGCTATATTCGCTATCATTATTTTTGTATTTTTTTTTTCTTTTTGGTTTTAAGTCAGAGAATCACAAACATTACCCACTACAGCAATAGAACTGCTGTTCAGTTGTGTTTTGAAAATTCTTGCATTTCGTGGTTTTGGGTCTAGGATTCGTCGTTTTTTTTTTATTACAAATGTTTTTCATCGGTTATGTAGATTTTTACTCGAAGTTTTATAAACAATGCTATTTTTTGCCTGTGTGCTTGTCAGTACATTTTCCAAAACATGTTTGTAAGAGTCTCGAGTTGTGTAATGAATATCAAGAGTATTGATTGTTACTGATGCAAATGTTTAAAAGTTTGTCATGTACAATTTTGAAACTGCAACTTGCCTGATAAAATATAGCATTATTATAAAAATATTGCCAGATAAAGAACATTAACATGACTTTAACTAGAAAAAAACTACCTTAAAACATAAGTGAAACCATCTAAAGTTTAACAATGTAATATATCATATTACATATATTGATGGAATTCTTTTTTGCCAAATTGAGGCTTTAGTTAAATAAATTATATTCCAGATACAAGTAAAACACTGAATTTCAAAAATTATGTATAAAAGATGTTATTTTGACATGGATATTTCAATGATAAGGATTTAACATAATGGGGTAATGGGAATATTTTTTTGTGCTGAGGAAAACTGAAATTTTACCTGCTATATGAGTTGCAACAACAACAAAAAAAAAGAATTCCGACAATATATAACAGGGGATACTTCATTGCGAACATGCGATATATTTTGACTTGAGTCGTGCCATATTTCGTTTGGCAAACATTAATTTATCATCATATATTTTGCCTGTACAAAGTCCGCCTTTTTGGATCATATATGTTTTTTCTTTCATGTTTTCCTTTGTTTTTCATGTTTTAGTATGATGTTGATTGGTAATTTCTGCAGTTGAATTTGTTAACGCTTCCGGAACCCATTTTAGAACGACCCCAAAAATTTTGCAAAATACACCTGATATGTCAATATCGAACTCTCTATTCTTACTTTGATATTTTTCATTTCAGTGACTACAAAGCCAGCAAATGACTTTGGGTATCCTCCTACAACTACAGCTTCAGCCGCCTCACAACCAAATATGGGAAGAACAAATTTTACAAATAAACAATTAACAGAGTTAGAAAAAGAATTCCATTTCAACAAATATTTAACAAGAGCCAGACGGATAGAGATTGCGGCGTCTTTAGGACTTAACGAAACACAAGTAAAAATCTGGTTTCAGAACAGACGCATGAAACAGAAAAAACGAATGAAAGAAGCACAATTTGAAAGTTCCGGGAGAGACGGTTGTCAAATTAGTTTAGATGGACTGTCCATGACGGCGATGGGTTTATGTCAGGACAGCAGATAGATTGCTTAATTGCATGTTAGGGAACTTTCCCTCTTGAATCGGAGAGCTAAGCACCCCGATAGCTCCAAATCGGATTGATTCATAAACTTTTGTTGTGACTTCGCCTCTGTAGAACGAGTACACCAACAAGTAGGGGAGTGACCAGAAAAGATCATTATTCTTTTTCGACTCAACAGAATAAATGAATTTCTGAATATAAGTGTATTTCAAGAAGCTAAAAGAGTGGCGAATATGGAAGTATGATGTTCCAGTCAACTTTGAAATGGACTGTTTTATTCTGAGTTTGTATTTGTCTTGATTCTTCAAGATTTCCTACAAATAGAAATTTCCATGATTTATTTATATAGTGCTTTATTAAAGGGTAATAACCCTGATGTTAAAATATTTTTTGTCTCGAAGTGTCAACATTCCATAATATATAGGAATCCATTTTGATGCACTTTTTTATAGCGTAACGATAAATTCGGCAGGTTGGTGCTCAGTCGTCATTGTCATATGTTTTGTTTTCCATGGTTTTGTTAAATATTTAATATTTGTATGACCGTGATAGTGTTTGTAAAGTGTGTGTTAATGCTCAATCATAAAATTATTTATAAACACAGTGATTTGTAATTGAATGTTTATATTGTTTGTGTGACGCCATGAATGGCTCTCTCACAAAATTATAAAAATTATGGTGCAATATAAAAGTAGTTCTTTTTTTTAATTCCTGGAAAGCAATTGATATTTTGACAGTAATAAAGTACAAATAGTAATACACATAAGAGTTTATATATGATATTCAACATAAAAAACAACGCAACGTAGACCTTACATCACTAGAGGGGTGATTAAAGTTTTCTGTGTATTATTATCACGGGGCATTGCCATTGAAGACCGATAATATTTTTGTCATTTTGTTTGAACGCGAGGTGCGTCCCGTTTTGAAAGCATTTTTGATATTTTCCTAATTTTAAAGTTTCGGGAAAGCAATGCACAACAGTATACGTCATCTTGTTGCCGTCGTTTTCATAAACAAAAGTTTCACATCCGACATTCATACACAATCAAACGCATCCGTGTTTCCAAATCCTCTATTAATAAAAATTGTACACTAACAATTTTGGGTGCTTTCGTATAAATTAACAGCTAAAAATTCACATCAAGAACAAATGATAAAAAACAAATATGTGTTCATAAATACTACAACAAACCAAATACTCTTAATAATATAGAAAAATACTCGATCTCTTTAGGTTTTATACAAAACAAAGTATAAAATATGGGGTTTTCCCCGGTAAAGGATCGTATTAACAAAATGCAAAAAAAACATAAAAATTGAGATTATCCCTTAGTTTGCACAATGTACAGAGTTGGGATCCAATTAAACTAGTTTAATTCCACCACATGTCTCATGTGTCTGTCCCAAGTCAGGAATGTGCAGGTTTGTCTTCGTGATATTTGTTATGTTACATGTACATTTTTGATAATATTCATGTAGGAGCAGAATTATTTTACGTTTATACGTTTCTTTATTTGGGGCGATAAGTAGTGCTATTTCACCTTTGTTGAATTAAGGTCTTGCTTTTTCTAGTCTCTCTGACAATCACCTTAAATCTTCTTATTTTCGTACATGTACTCATGAAAACTGGAAAACGAATGGATATCTCAATAAAAACATTCATTTTCAAGTTAAAAACGGAAATTGTGTTACAAGAAATGGGTAAATCAGATTAGAGATTAGAAACTTAGTCGTCCACTAGTAATCTAAAATAGAAGTGATAAAAAAAAGAATTCGAAGAACGAAGAGGCAGACAAAACTCGTTAGGACAAAAGAGTGATAGATAAGACCATGAAAAACAAAATGATACAAAAGAAAAAAAGTACATACAACACTACCCTGAAAACTAGAAAACCGGAGTAACACGAACCCTACAAAAATATAAAGTGAGTTGAGGTGCTCTGGAGGTGTAAGCAACTCATGCCCCACAAGTGTCACCCATGCTGATACTCAGTATGCAAATCCGGTGTTTGAGGAAAATCCGTATAGGAATGAATTTGTGGTTAGCAGAGAGATACCATTTTCACTTGTGAAATGGATATTTCGTACCGGTTAACCAAATCTAATGGCGACAGAAAACGTTTCTGAGTGATGACTTTATTCTTTCCACTAGAAATCTTTGGTTCAGCAGCTTTTTTGTCAGTTTCTAATTCATTCATCTTGAACAGCCTCACTATGAACCTAAACTCCACACCTTCGTAGTGAAACTTAAACGTGAATTCAGAAGTCTTTTAGATAGACAGAAAATGGGGATTGTCTGATCAAAGGTAAACAAAATAGTTCTACAGTAATGAAACATCACAATAAATGAAAATCCAGAATAACGTAGCACCATAATGTATTGCAGAAAATTAAGACACGAAATGAAAATTTTGACCAATCTGTTACGAAACGTGCTATCCGGTCTTTTGACATTGTTTCTCGCTTTACTTCATACGATTAAATTTAATTGTTCCCGTAATTTACTGCAGAAAATTGCTGATACCCGTTGCAGGATTACAGCAAATTAGACTGAAAACTAGGAATCTCAAAGTATAATTTTCTTTGGATCACGGTTCACGGTAACATTACAACCATGAGATCACGAAAAATATTTTCACATTATCATGAAAACGATCATGCTTCACGATAAAACCCTTTTCTACAATGCAAATTTAAGAGCATAGGCTACATCTCAGAGCAAGAGCAAAGAAACGATTTTATACACCAGTCGCAAGTTTTAAGCATACGATTTGTGTTAGTAAAGCTAAACCATGCTTGGTACAACGTCCTAAGACAGGAACCATGCAGCTCATGATGAAAATTTTATGAACTGGCATACTGTATATTTCGTGACAAAATCAAATATTTGACCTGCAAAAAATAAAAAATATGTTTTGCGTAATTTATGAATCTAGACAAGATAAGGAATGACTAGACTGACCTCGAAAAATAACCCCCCTGTGTCCGACAGCTTATTCAAAATCTAAACGTAATAGATAATATATATTCACTGCACCTGGTTTTCTTAAACTTTGACATCAGTGTAACCACATCCAGTTGGATTTAGTGTAAAATATAATTTTAAGTTCAAGAAATTAAATCACAGTGCAAACGCTAAAATAAAAAGTATTGACAGCATGTAAGAATATGTAAAAAAAGTGACCAAAATTGTTTTCGAAACGGTTCGATATTTTCACTCAATATTTGGCTCAGGAACAATATCGTTATAACACTATGAAATTTAATTCACGTAGCTGTCATCGAAGCAGCAACACGCGCTGCCGAGCAGGAACTTCGACCATAGTAAGAACGTGGAGTGATGAAATAATGACCAACTCCTTACATCGCCCTCGACGCAGTGATTCACTGGCAAATAGCCATGCTGCAGTGTGTTGAGGTAGGACGCGGCCATGAAAATCACTTCACAGCAGAACCGGTCTGCACTGCTCGACACCGTGGCCCTGAAAAGTCACTACCAAACGACGACAGCTTATAAATGACCTTTAAGTCAACAAGATACATCAACTCAACCAAGCCTCCTTTCGAAATTGTTACATCAACCTTTCCAACGACACCAGTTACACCAATACCATAAGTCCCACCAGGGACAGTTCGACTCGAGGCATTAATTTGCTGTTTAGAACGTTGAAAACCATCAAACACCATGAATTTTAATATGTTGGTCACGTGCTTCTTGAAGATACTTCTTATCAGTAGCATTAGAACCAATATGTCTAAGTTTGGGCTTATTCCAGAAACCTACGATATATCAAAATATATGTAATGGAGCTTAATAATTTATGCCTGCATCTCTGTACAGCATTATAAATATTTTTAAACACCCCCAAAGTACAAAGTACGATAAGGCCAACTTTGGACCCGAAATTTTGCCGAAATTGCAATGTGTTACAAGTGAAGTAATACATGCATTGGAAAAAATCAAGGAATGAACATATCATGTTAAAAATATATCAATTATTTTACTGTTTAAGAGTTATTCACTGTGATATAACATCCCAAACACGCACTATTTTCTAGTGCAAAAACCGACATTTTCAAGTTTTCAGTACAGAAACTATACAACCCGTGCGTGTTCAATCATGATATTTCTAAAAATTCATAACATATAATAAATATATAGGCTAAACACATCTGCGATCAATATTTCTAGGACCCAAAACTGGCTAAAATGTGGTAGCTTTTCTTGAAATCGCTGAAAAATTCAAACTTTGACACAATTTGGTACTTACAATGTATTTATGACAATCAATGAAGTCTAATGGGAAAATAGTATTTTTGTTATGATCAACTTTTCATATAAGTATTTAAATCAGGTTGATTAAAATTTTAATTTTGAGACCTAACTGTACCTCCTCCTTTCATTAGTATCATATGTGTTACCATGCGATGTATGTGTATACCTTCATCTTTCCTTGAATACATGTCTCCCATTTCTTAAAATAACTTTCTCACTTTGACTAATTTTTTAAAGGTCATATGCCTCAAGATTTTCCGAACTTTACTTCAGCTATTCTGATTAAATCAAATGAAGTTCCTGCCTAGTCCCCTTTACACAGACTTAGTCTGGTTACCAGTCCATGTAGTGGTTGATATTGAAATAAACATCAAAGCAAACAATATTATGAAGGAATGCATTTGGGAAGACATCTTCTTTGTATCACAGTTTTAAATTTTTAAAAAATGAACACTGACAATAAATATTACCTTTAAACAGCGGAATTAATTCTGTATAGCAAAAATAGAATAATGTGAAAACCAACCAATTTTAAGTCTTTTAGCAGATTTATAAAAATACACATCATTAAAAACTACAGACGAAGACGATTCTTTTTTTCTGTGATGCTGCGGAATAACATAAAATAAGACCGTTAATTTCTCCAGCTTGAGGTCATACGGTAAAATTATTAGTACCGGATTAGAAAATGGACACCGCGGCCGGTGTCGTAGAAGTAGCTAACTGCATACCTTCAGGATCACCTGCTTCATCCCGGAAACAGACAGAAATAGACAGAAAAATGACAAATATTTTCTTACATCTGAAGAGCAGTAAATATCAGTCATTTTCATGAAGCAATCTTTACTAATCAAGCAAAATGAGTTAATATTTCTTCATTTGTCATTGTTGCGTTAGCATAAATATTAAAATTTTGGACCTTTGTACGCTGTTATTCTTCAAAATATTTTTTTCAAGAATAACTTGAAAAATTAATCGCTTACACCACGGATGATCAAAGAAAGATAACCCATGGTCACTTAATAGAGATATCTGATATTATGACCTGAGTACCAGTTCTATATTTTTCAGACTAAGTAAAAGTACAAATTTTATTATTACATACCCGGGTAAGAAGCAGCCTAATTCTCAAACGGAAATGTGAACAATATAATTATATGCCGTTAAAATTACAATCTATCTGATCTTTATTTATTTTTATTAAAAGGGAATGAGATGTCAAGTAAATGTGGGCCATGAGCTCATGAGGCCTGTTTTACTGTATCCGATTTTAAAAAGGAAAGAGCAAATCAAATCTACTTTCAAAAATGACTTCTCTCCATCATTGTAAGAGACATAGGAAATTGTTGAATTTAGAGGTCCCCACACGGCCTTATGGAAGGTTAGAATCCTACCCCTTGGTGAAGAGCGAGCTCTATACTTACCAAAACAAATAAAACGTGTACAACGTACAACCAAACAAATCTTCTTTCAATGTCATACATATGTAAATATAACGATTGATTGATTGATTGACTAAAGGGTGCCTAACGTCCAGCGGCAAATATTTCATACATATTCAGGACGAGAGCATGTTGATGATACATGTAAGTGATGATGAATGAACCCTGCTTTGTACCAGACCGACACGTTGAGCCCAATTTTTGAGACCTGCCATTTTACCCAAACACACTAGTAGTGTAAAAAGGCCGATTCTACACCACCTAGGTTATTTCAAGGGGAAAAATCACCGCCCAACCCTAAAATGCAA
>JAULBM010308490.1:0-14280 GCA_032357055.1 Geukensia granosissima | reverse complement strand
GCCGTTAGGACTTAACTGACTGGAATGCCCTTTCAGTTTTATTGTCAACACGTTTTGTTGTTGACCTGTTTGTTTTTTGCAAAACAATTATTGATTAAATTGCCATGACAAAAAGCAGCCAAACAATTATTTGACTTGTTATTTATTAAATTGTACAATCCACAATAGAAGCATCAAAGGTAAAAGCAAATACAATTTATGGTATTTGATTGACTGTCGTCGTTGTTAAGTTGGTTTATGGTACTATATACAATAAGATACTTTCCCTCTAAAGATAAACAATGTGACAAGTCCAACTTTCTTTTATTCGTCTTGTGTATAGTTGCACAATTGAATTTGACTGGTACAATTGCATTTGTATAAGTTGACTTGTACAATTTTGGTATGAAAATTGGTGTAAAGTCTACATCTCATAATATTATGATGCTGACATTTTGACTCTTAAATTAATCTTACATTAACCATAAATGTTAATTTTCTTTTTCTGTCTGCAGATGTACAAATTTTGTCAAAAGTGACTGTGCGCGGTAAATATCTGATTAAAATACAAGTTTATTATGTTGCATAAGTATGGTGAATTTTGACATGCCATAGGTTTATTTCAAGGAGTAACATTTTATCAGTTGCATTGCAACAGAAATATAGGAAGTGAAACACGATCCAAACATAGTATACGAAGTACTCATAATAAAAAATTGAAATAGGACCAAATCGGTAAAATACGTTTTCAATCTCTCCGTTCAGTGGTTTAAAACTAACACAGACATTTCTGTAAAACCTTATATGATACATTTCATGTCAGACAAAAATCTGACGAAAACTCTCGGGAAACCTCTGGTTCACCAGCAGAAACATTGACCCAGTGGTGTATACAAGTATATGATTATATTTATTAATAAGACCAAAGCTCTAAGTGTTAATCACAAAACATTAAATATTGAAACATATTTTGTCAATGTCAAAAATCAAAAACAAAAATAGGAAATGGGAAATTAATCATCTTGAGAATAACTGAAATTTAAACCAACAAATTTCCAACAATATATGACATGACATTATTTTTGTTGGAACGTAAAATATAAAATATGGCAAATTTGTTCGGTTAGTTAAAAACAGTTAAGAATAACTCAAAATGACAGTGAATAAATTATAAAAAAAAGAATTGTCATCGACTGTGTTTTTTAGTCTGTCTGTTTTATAGTTGTGATGTGTCGTTTTATTGTTGTGTCACCGATGATTATTTACTGAATGGAAACCTTGCTGTATATAAATGTATTTCTGTTAGATAAGACGTTTCGGACGGTATCCGCAACCAAATTTGGATATAACACTAATTTACCATAACTAGCAACATTACATGTTAAATACATTGTACAATTGATGTTGACATATAATGAATACTAAAATAGTATTGCAGTTGGAAAAAATAAATGATAACTGTATTTATTATAGAATTCTGCAAACTATAAAGGTAAAATTTTCATACAAATATCATAGATCGAAAGGTTGTTATTATGTATTTGCAATCTCTCACTTCAAATAGTTATTTCTTTTGAAATTGTTTTCAAGAACATGGAACGTATAGAAGTCAAACTGGTTTGTCAATTAAAAATTTTATACATCTTTTTGTATTTCATATTAAGGAAGTGAAATATAAATATAATATCCAGAAATAAAACCAAACTTATAAAAAAAAATAATATCTTTATTTGAAGTTCTCTTTAATCCATTAAAAATTTAAAAGATGGAATGGTACTAGCAACACATTTTTCATTTTGGTACTTTATTAGGTGTGTTCTCTGAAGGTCAACTTTCTTAAAATCACATATGACAGTATAGCTGTTTTAGTAATTATTATGAGACCCTTTAAAGAGTGAAGAATACCCATTAAAATAAATGAACTAAAACAGGGACATATATATTGTGTATATGGGACATACTGTGTATATATGTCTCTGCTGAAATGGAGTCTCAAGATGAGAAATAATCTACCATGTGAATTACATCAATTTAAACAATATGTTTAATTAAAAAATATATATAAAAAGAAAAAAGAAAAAAAAATCTGGAGTGTCAGAGTAAAAAAATCATCTAATAGGTGTTAATATAAAATACTTGTATTTCAACAAGAAAAAATATCAAATAAAATTTTTAAAATCGTAATCTCTGTTCATCTCTTTCACTTGAATTAAATATATTTTGATATATAAAGAGTTGTTAACTTTGTAATTAAAAATCTAAATTCCATTGCTGTAAATTTAAGCATCCATTCCGTTGTGAACACATTTCTGGATTAGGGCTTCCAAGATAAATCTGTACAAATTTCAAAATTCTAAAAATCTCATAGAAAAATTGATTTTCTTGTTATTTCTAATTTTCCTTTTCCAAACTGATGTGAGACTTGCCCATCTTTCAGCCGCAAATACCTTCTTTTGTGATGGAACTTCCTATACTGCCCGAGTTTCTACTATTTTCATATACAGATCGATGGTACTGTAGCAAACATCACAATTTCATTTCACTCAGTAAAACTGGAAAAAGGCCCAAACTACAGGACTTCAAATATAACAACAGAAAACGAGAACGTCAAACGCTTTTTCGTTCTAACACCAAAAACCTAGAACTTTGGCATGGAAAACTGAAATTTAGGATTGAGTCTTAGAAATGTTCATCAAACTCACATATGTCTAAGTTAAAATGAAAAAAAATAAAGAGTGCAATACCAGACATGTTATTAAAGATTATGTGCAAGTTTGGTTGAAATCCGTTGAGTGGTTAAGAAGAATCAGCTGATCAGGATTGGTGGCCATTGTTCAGTACAGTGACATTTAAGTTCATTTAGTGACTTCTAATAAAAATAATGTTAAGCAATTGCTTTTATGCTATTTGTCTTAAGTCACAAAAATAACTAACATCTTATTTTTTATTTAAGATCTATTGTGAAGAAAAATATTATTTTGTATGTAAGGAATTATAGTGGAAAAACATTTAAAAATAAGAAAAATATTTAAATAAATTAAAACAAAAAATAACAAACAAGAATAAAATGAAAAAAAATTACCAGTGATAAGACTAATAATTTTTCTTGGTCTTTTAATTGACCTGATTTCTCATCAGTGAATTTCCCCTTTGTGTGCCCCTAATCCAGTTAATTCAGGAGGAACATATCTATTAATTAACAAAAAGTTGACGTTCAGAGAATCGGCCCTTTATTATATGGACATGGATATCATGGGAAATGTCTTGTTTTCTTACAGAAAACGAACTTCCGTTCAGTAAAAAATTCACCGATGACACTCATACACATACTACAGAAAATGCAAAAAACAATCGAAGACAATCAACGGCAATCGATTGTCATTTAAGGCATATATGAATTAACTAAATTCCAAATGAACATTTTAAAAGTGTAAACAGGTGGGGCATTGCCAAACCTTTATCTTGACACATTTTATATTGAAAGTTGTAGTTCTCGATAAAAAATTCTTGTAATTCGACATATGAAACAATAACATATTTCAAGGGATATGTTTACTTACCTGTTAGAAAACAACCCCATACTTTAATCTTCATGTCCCGAAATGTGCTGATTGAGCATTGCTTTTTTGTTTACGAAGTTTTCTGAAATGAAAAAAATATCTTTAATATATTTCAAACATTACTTATCTCTTGCATGGGTATTCTACACTGGACTAAGCACCAATATATTTCTACATATTTTGGTTTCTATGGAAAAACTTGTAGTGGACAGCTTTTTCCATAAAATTCTCCAATGTTGGATAAATAATTTTTCTATCTAAATCTGTTTCATATTCGTTATGTCTATTCAATTATTTGTTCATCTTACCGTTTTATGTTTTTTTACTTTTTTCTTAGGATAAATATGTAGAAAATGTTGATGCCTACAAAACTGTTACCCACACCATACTTTTTATCTTTTTTAAGTAAAAAAATCAGCAGATATCTGTGATTTGTTCTCATTTGCAATATTTGATATTTCTATAATTGTGTGGTAAAACAAGGAATTGTCCACGGTCTTGTCTGTCTACCGACTTAACGATTTCTGTTTGGTATCTTCGAATTCTTTTTCTTGGTATACTCTTCGAGACTTTAGCATATTGTAAGCAGAATGTGGCACAACAAGTCGTATCATTGTCAATGCTCTTCAGTGGTTGATGTTTGTATAAGATCATAGTTTTATATTTGAATCATTCATAGAAAAATATGCATAGTTAAAGGAGTGCAGCGTTAAACTGAGAAATAAAGGAAATACAAATATTTAGTATTCGATTCAGTGAACAATCTACACAAATGAGCTTAAAAATTAAGTGCACTACAGTTATTTTTAGGTCACCCTGTTATTTTGATCATGATCATCACCTCGAAATCAACAATTGGGAGAGACTTAGAACAAAAGTCCATGACAAACAGGACTACTTCGCCCTTCCAAATCGTCAACTTCCCATTCGAAAGAAGTAACATATCGCTGTCCCTGCACATGGAGTGTATATATCACAGCTTATACAAGGGATTGTTTCCACTACAGTGATCCCCTTGACAGGACTCGGCCGCCGCAGTCAGTTTATTAAATACAAAATTACCAATGTTGAATAAATATGAAGAATTTTTATATGCTGTATGTACATTTCAAGGAATAACTCTCATCAGTAGCTTTAGAAACGAAAAATAGGGAGACAAAGATCCAAACATAGCAAACGAAGTACTTTAATCCAAAACAAATGGAAAGCCAAATCCGATAGTAGGGACAACTACTAAGTGCAATTCATTTAGAGGCCTTTACGTCTTTCAGTAATTTAGAATTCAGCAAATTTCCGTTCAACATTGTTTAATAAATTTCATTTCAGACAAGTCTGAAAATTTATGTTGCTCCTCGACTGAAACTGTATCGCAGACATCACGATCTGTAAATAAGCTAGCTTTTATTATAAATATGCTAATACCGGTATTTTGTGAAAGCTCTAATTGACAATTGTTCATAAATTATCAACGTATTCATAAGGGTAATAACATGTATTGATAATTCTAAAGAACCTTTTTTGCAGTTGTTCAATTACCTTTAAGTGTAAAAGGAATAGTAACATATGTTCAATTTAATATAAATGAACGCCTTTAGAAAACTCATGAAAATAAGTAAATGGAGTACTTATTAAATGCTTTGATACTTTCGTAATTTTTTTAACAGAAAGAATAAAAGCTTAACGTTCAATCACTGAAACACTCTAATATTAAACGTTAGGGTGCAACTTGTACATTATTGTGACGAAGATTCTTCCCACGCAGAAATTTTCCCGTGTATATTTCTTGTTAAAACCACATTTTAAAAAATGTCGGTTTTTCAAATTGTTATAATATAACGTCTCCAAATATGTAAATGAAAGCAGCTGTACAGTCTGCTCTTTTTACAGAGTAAAATTATGAACACTTTATCCTAAGTAAGAATTTGGCTTAAGTAAGCAATTTTTGAGATATATGCGTAAATCTTCTGTCAGACCAATATGTTCTATTTTTAGTAACGGCAGCCATGTTTCTCAACAGATCAAAAATCGAAGCAAAATCTTTGTGCAGAATACGCTAAGCAACAACCATACAAAGTGTCATCTAAATCCATTCAGTAGTTTCAGAGGAGAAGATTTGTGTCAAAATATTAACGAACGCCAAGTGCCAGGCCAGGTGAGCAAACAACAGTGGCCAATACAAATTCTGACGAACAGGCACCTCATAAAAATCTACCAAAACACTAAGATTGTCAATATTTCCTGGATTTATCACATAATTATATTATGTAAGCTCGCTGCTTATCCGAGGCATTAAGAAAGCGGGGTCGAGGTAGTAGCTAAAGCTTTCCAGATTGTCGATGCAGAAATTGAAGTTTGCTAGTTTGCGGAGACATTTTGTCGATTCCCGTTTTCCCGACTCGTTTATGAAATCATTGTTTTCGATGTCCCAAACCTACCGACTTCCAGTTTGCTGACCAAATAACATTTAAACATTTTTTTAAACCAATTAAAGGTATATAATACGAATTTTTAGTTTTAGTTCGTTTTTACAAATAGAGGACAATGTTTGTTAAAAAATTCAAGTTTGTTTAATTTGAAGAAGTTAATTCTATTGTGTAACATCGTTTTATTATGGAATTTTTATTTAGAAAACGGGTGCACAAGAGGCCCTAATACCTAAGAATGAGTTTTTGAAAAAGATATTATCGAAACAAAACAAAAGAACCAATTTTTCGCGAATTTATTACACTTATTTCAGTCCTAAACTGATAACAAACGACATCTCTATTCAACTTTCAAATATAATGGGAAAAATTTACTAGAGACATATAATGCTAGATTAATATATGTCTCTGCATTTACACAATATGTTAGTTCATGAATGCAAGTCTTGTGCTATTTTAATATTGGGTTTTGTTTTGTGGTCAAGACATTTCTCATAAGTATTCATCTTCTTTAGAACTATAACACCAGAGCATAAAAAATTAAGGACATTTCTTTTGCTCCACCATACAGAATAAATTGAACTTGCCTGTGTGTAGAATAATCCATTTGATTGTGATTACATAGAAGAGTAATCATGTACACTGGCCAACATTTTGTCTTTTAAAAAAATAACGTTATATGCTACAAATCTTCGGTAAACATCTTAGGGCACCAACTTTTAGATAGAATTTCGATTTTCCTTCTTTGGGGATACAGTTATCGTTCTTTGAGTTTGTGATATTGGAACGACCTCACTTTCAAAACTTTTATTAAAAGACTTAAGTAAAAAGGTTTAAATATCGTTCCAACAAAATGTAGAATTCGGTTGTATTACCATCTATTCCAGGGGATATTTCATTTTTGATATTTGGATTCGCTATCCTTTAAATCTCCTTCACAACTTTACCTGCCTTCTTATGTTAAAAAAATAGGGATCATTTTTGTCATATGATGTATATAAATTTTCATTAAACCTTTAAAAATGTTTCAAAGGAATTCGAAGATACCAAAGGGGCAGACAGAAATCGTTAAGTCGGCAGACAGACAAGACCATGGCCAACAAATCAACAGATCTTCAGTTTCCTTTTTCAGTCATCATTCTTGCGGGATATTTATTTTAAAAAAGTAAAGATTTTGGAATTACAAAAATGATTTGTCCATGTTCTACCTTCAGCTTGCCATCGTGCATTTTTGGTTTCCTTCTTATGCCGGACATTTTCCTTTCTCTTAAGGGCTCATTTATACTTCTTCGTGCAATCGTCGCGCGACATCTCGAGCAAATTCCGCTGAGATTAAAAGTTTTAACAAACTACGTTTAGTATAAACACCCAGCGATTTTCGAGCGACGATCGCTTTGGCCAATTAACCCTATTTTTCAATTCTTTTTATTTATTTTGAATATTATTTGCTAAATCCATTCTTAATTGTATTTTATGCTCGTTCTGTGATTTTTTGATTTTTAGGAAGTAATGCTTCATCAGAGATGATACTCCTCTTTACAAAAGAATATGCTATTGTACTTTCTTTTATTTTACATTTGAATAGTTCTCAAAATGTATGATGGCTAATTGAAAAATAATCTTCAGTAATATCACTAAACTGTTGGGTAAACCATACTCATTATATTAAATTGAATGACATGGGGTAATATCTGCACTCCAAGTACATTTACTGTTTCTTGAATACATTTTTCATATCACAAACTTAGAGAAGACTATTGTGAAATTTCCAAGTTCCTTTACCAATAGTTTTATAATAATTTTTAAGACAAAAGAACTGGAAGTGAACAGAGTGGTAGCTTAGCTCAATATCAATCTTGTAATAAATAATTCAAAGTCAGTAGAGATTGAAGAAAAGTATAAGAAAGTTTGTTTTAAGTCTGTACCCATCAATGTGTGTCTGTGCATATCAGGTCTACAAGATCTAGTGAATCTTTCATGTTGAGCTTTTAGATTGTCTTTGGATTTGCACCACATTCCAGTGTACAACTATGATAATCGATGAATTTGTTTAGCTTGATATGGTATCTTTAATGTTTGAAAAGAAAAATGGGAAAATATATAAATAATTGGGACAAATAAAAGATGATTTCTCCTTTTTAATAAGGCCTTATTTGATTTGCTGAGTGAATACAATAAAGCAAGTCATAAACTCTTAACCTCATTTTGCTCAATTCATGTCCTTTGAAAGAATTTTAAGTAGGATTGCAATAACTCTACACATGTTCCATATGTGATCTGAAATGAATTTTAGTAAATGATTCCATAATTTTGACACCCATACCACACCAAATTCATTGAATTTTTAGTATATTGGATCTGGTCGTTTTTTTTTTCATCTGTCCCACTTATTTCAATATTTTTCCTTTTTACTAATCACCCGCTCCTCCCAAAAATAAGTGTACCATAAATTTTTAGTATATTGGATCTGGTCGTTTTTTTCATCTGTCCAACTTATTTTATTATTTTTCCTTTTTACTAATCACCCGCTCCTCCCAACAATAAGTGTACCATATGAGAGATGGTTTGTCTTCTTTAATGAGTTAAAAGGCCATCTTGGATTTGTCGAATAAAGAAAATAGAGCAAATATTGAATCCTGAACATCAATCTGCCCAATTCACCAATACTCTGTATGTGGAAAAAGGTACAGGAAAAAAACACAAGCAAACGTCATTTTGTGAATAATTCCAATTGTTAAAAATGCTGCATTTATATTGGGCAGTACCATGAACAAAGTTAACACTTTGATAAACCAACGTTGGTGATGTCTAAATTAGTACGCCTTCAAAATATTTCCTCTTTGGAATTAAGTTGTAGCATCATTTTTAATTATTTTAATAATTAACTGGAATTGTAATAATAAATTCTATTTTCGCGAAATTTGTTTATTTTAAACCCAGTCTTTCACTCAAAACTAAAAATAAAGCCATTTGGACTTTACTCAGTTTGAGAGTGAGTCGATTGAGTTTACATATTAAAAAAATCTTTCTTAATAGCATTTATTACTATACTGTCTAGCCGTGAAGTCAAGATACTATTAACCAAGATGAATGTACTGTTGACTTTCATAGCTTCGTCATACAGGTTTCTGAGAAATATGACAAAACATATTATTTATTCATACATGTCATAGTCAAGTCCAGTGGAATCCACGAACTCCTTTACAAAACAGGACAGGGATCAGTGGCTCGTGAAGGTAAGCATCTCCTGTCTTGCACTTACCATCCAAGAATATCATTTAAGCGCAAAATGTATGTCAACATGGATGTTGACCCATCTTTTGCAACAAACGAGTAGACCTTACCCTGTCCTAAGGCCTTAAACCAGAATATCAGTAAGGTTTTGTAATCTCAAAGTTTTCTAAGTAATACTGATCTAAAATATGAAGGTCAAGGAGACTTACTTGTTTAAAACCTGGTAAGTACTATCATGACTATAGAATGTCAAAACGTTAATTAAGTCAAAGCTATAGTATGTATTACTCGGAATGCATACTTATAAAGGAATAAACATATATTATTGGTTCTATATGCAAAAAGACGGACAACGGATACTTAATCAAAATGCCTTTTCTAAATTTGTATCCTATCGCTTTACTAAATATATTGCCTATTGCCTACATGGCCATTGTAAAGACAGGTTTATGTTTCACAGTTGATTGGATACTCTCGTGCCTGTTCCAAGTATCAGTTTTTTCTGAAGAGAGCATTGCTGTTGTCGCATAAATTACTACAACAAGGATACATCCCATCAAGGTTGAAGTCGTCCCTTCTAAAATTCTATGGTCGCCATCATGAGTTGGTTGATCCATATGGTATCAGTGTATCTAAACTAGGTATGGACCTGTTACCGGTAATACAAAAATTATTGACATCCTCTCGGATTGACGTTAACCCGGATTTGAGATTTAGGATTCCACGACGGGTGTTGCGCGCAGGACAGGGGATGCTTATCCTTCCGGAGCACCTGATCCCACTCCTGTTTTGTAAAGAAGTTCGTGGATTCCAATCTTTTGTTCCTTTTGTTTAAGTTTTATCTTTTACTTTGTTTTAAATTTGTCTTGTCTCTTTGGACTATGCACTTTTGATCTCTCACATGGGTATTCTACACTGGTCTCCTTATGAAAACCCTTGGTTAATGCTTCTAAACTTATTGCACAGAACAGTTATCCCACCGCTGGATTTGGCTCCCTTTTCGATATGTTTGTATCTGATTTACGTTCTTCTTTTACTTTGTTTAAATCTTGGACTTTCTATGTTGTGTTTCCAATGCTACTGATGAGAGGTTACTCGTTAAAATGCCAATATATCATATGATAGCATGTATTTCTAGTAATAAAATGGTTTTTCGTTGTCGTTGTAACAGTCAAAATTAATTGTGAAACTTATCAGGGTTTCATGTAACTTGGTGAAATAAATGTATTACAAAATACTAATATTATTTGATGAACTATATTGTTATTCGTTGATTGGCAACTCGACAGCAGTGCTCGAATTCAAAATGTTGGAAATCCGGTTAGAAATACAATGACAATAAATAAGCACAAATGTGAGAACCCAAACGAATTACTTTTTCGAAAAAAATGTAAAATGAAGAGGGAGTGACAAATTTGCTTATATTCTACTACTAGATATAAACATGTATTTGACCTTTAGGAGTTTGGTTTTGATCTCATGAAAAACATGTACCTAAAGTAAGCAGTTCAAAAAATTAAAAAAAAAACTTTGTGCAGTTTTTATTATAATCATTAAAAAGTGAGTATTCATGTTGATGAAAATTAACAGAACAGTCAAAATTAGGACTAGACTAATGTAACGGTGGAGGATTGGAGAACAACTAAAATAAGGACAAGGTCAACATAAGCTAAACGAGTTTCAAACATTTTAACTATTTAAGTGATTACAAAACAGATCAAACAAAATCGGTACTAGGCCAACATAGGTGTATAAGCAGAACCGCCAAAATCAGGAAAATTAAGGTAGTAGATCTTGATAAGTCCATTTTTCATAGAATTTAGTTTTCTTTTTATTGTTGTTTTTATTAGAAATACATTGATACTCTCTGTGACGAAAATTAGAGAAATTCACCATGCGGTTTTTGCAATATGGACCCTCAAGGGGGTCTGATCTATGTTCAGAAATGACCTGTGGGTATGTAGGTTTAGCCCTAATATTAAAAGTAAACAATGGGGACTAGCAGATATTGAAAATAAAATAAACCATACATGATGTAATTTGACGAATCGTTCATATTAACATAAGCTGTTAATAGATTTACGAAAATAAACATCAACCACATTGGTGAGATATAACAAAATTTTAGAGAAATCTACCTTGTAAATTTATCTTAGTTTAGGGAAATGTTTATAAAAATTCCAGAATGACTCAATTTTTTGCACTCTTAATTATCTCCAATTGAAAATATTTTTTCTTTAATTACTGCCGTTTCAAAAAACAAAATTATCTGTATTTAAATAATTCAAGTTGCCAATTCAGAGTAATGTCTTTTTAAATCCACCTATTTAGAACTTTTTGATAAATGTATGTATTTTCTCGATAAAATTATCATTATTTTTCTGACTGAAGAAATAACTTGCAACTAAGATGATAAATGTATACATTAAAGGGAACTTTTAATAAGTTGTCTCCCCATGTCCCATGTCTACTTGCTTAAAACTAATTTAACCGTAGGGGTTGATTAAATACATGTAATTAAACAGCCAAATTCAGGACAGGGCCGACATAGGCGAAATGAGTTTCAAACATAAGCGAAACAGTGGAAAGTGAAACAAGTCAACTTATCCGGAGAAAGTTGAAACCTTAATGGAACAGCGAAAAACGAGGTCAAGGCCAAATAAAATGTGTTTGACAAGAGGGAGTTTAAATTTGCGGTATTGATTAAAATTCTAAACCTTTGAAATTACGTAAGCTTCATTCCTTGTATTGCACATGGAAAAACTCCTTACAGTGGAATATAACATGACGTGAATTTTGTAAAGATTAAAATACAAATCAAGTAAGAATTAGTTCTTATAGATCGACCAATTTTTTTTAAAAAGAAAGCCAGTATTCATTCTTTTCAAAAGAGATAGCTGTAGCATTTTTTTCTGTATTGGTTTTCCATGCTCGAATATCGTCATTGAACGGCTCGACCAATTTGAGTAAAATCTGGTAATGACGCTTTGGGCGCAATTAAAATAATTAACTAAGGATAAAAGAAACTAGAGGCTCAGGAGGCTGAGCCTGTATCGCTCACCTTCCATTTGGCAAAGAAGTTTCAGAGGAGAAGATTTTTATTGAATCAGCCAATCAGAAACAAGATTTGTCTTGCGGCCCTGTTTTTGTTCCATTGGGATGAAATGGGGAAACTTTGTAAAGGACTTTCCATGAATGCTCTACATAAATATTTATCAATTTCACCAAGCAGTTTCAGCCAATCAGAAACAAGAGTATTCTGTGACGGCCATGTTTAGTTTCGGATCAAGACAAAATTAGGAAACTTTATAAAGGTACCTCCACTGATGCTCCAGTTCAAAAATTAATCCATCTAACCAAGCCATTCAGAGAAGAAGACTTTTAAATGTATCAACCAATCAGAAACACAAATCATCCATGGCGACAATTTTTGTCTGATCCAGACAAAATATTATTCCATTTGACCAAGCAGTTTCAGAGGAGAAGATTTTTTATGTATCAGCCAATCAGAAACAAGAATTGTCCATGGTGGCCGTGTTTTTGTCCAATCAGGATGAAATGAGGAAACTTTATAAAGGACCTTCTATAAATGCTCCATACAAAATATTTTGGCCAAGCTGTTTCATAAGATTTTTAATGTATCAGCCAATCAGAAAATACAATCATCCATGACAGCCACGTTTTTTGTCCGATCGGAATGAAATGAGCAAAATTTATAAAGGATCTTCCATAGATGCTCCATACCAAATAATAATCAATTTGGCCACACAGTTTCAGAGAAGAAGATTTTTAATGTAGCAGCCAATCAGAAAAAAAAATTGCCGATGGCGGCCATGTTTGTTGATGGATCCAAATGAAATGAGCAATCTTTATAAAGTACCTTCCATAGATGCTCCATACCAAATATTAATCCATTTGGTCAAGCGGTTTCTGAGGAGAAGATTTTTAATGTATCAGCCAATCAGAAACAAGAACTCTCCATGGCGGCCATGTTTGTTTATCAATTACGGATCAGGATGAAATGAGGAAACTTTATAAAGGACCTTATATAGTTGCTTCCAACCAAGTTCAGTTCCATTTGGCCCAGTGGCTTCAGAGGGGAAGTTAAAAAGGAGAAAAGTTAACGGACGATGGACGGACGGAGGACGCCAAGTGATGACAAAAGCTCATATGGCCTTTGGCCAGATGAGCTGAAAAAGCATTAAATTTCCACATTTTGCTTGTCAGCTTCTTGGATCCTTACTCTCCCTTGTCCATGCCCTATCTAAAAGAATCCAGAAATTTTAAAAATTTATATCCAGTAACTCGGACATTTTTTTATGTAGCAGGATAACATTGTCTCGCTTACATGAGAAACTAAAATTTTGGATATACAAACTCCTTTAATATGCATTACAGGTCACAAAATCTGTTTAATGAATGTTCAAACTATAGTCACTGTTCCAAAACATTTTATGACATAACTTTATCTGAGGTCCTCATTGTACTCAGTTGAAAATGTTCAAGAAAAGTTATAATAAAATATATGTTATTTGACATTTCTGGTAAAATTTTATCTTTATGCTCAAATATATATATATATATCAAATTCAACTGCTGTTATTTTGTTTATTCATACAACATTATTTTGAGAAATTGTTAGGCTTCTTCATGATAAATTTTGCTTAATTGTCAACACTGATGGATAAACTTGTTAATTTTTTCGATGCAATTTTATAACATTTACCAAGAATTGCCTCACAGATGCAGGATGTGATTTTTTTGGTGTTAGGGGTATATACATATAAAAACAATGGTGTCCCACACCCTTGGAACTACCTACATGTATGCAATATAGTTTTGGAGAAATATGGTTTTACATAGAATAAATAGGAATTTTTTCTGCATTTCCAAATACTTTTGTCAAAAGTCTGCTCATACAAACCCTAGCATGATTAGTCCATAGTCCACTCAGAATAGAAACAGGTCGTCATGAAAGAACTAGTCGAAGCAGCCACGCTGCATATCCCCGCCATTTTTTTTGAGATAATTTGTAATTTCCTAAATTAGGGGGGTGGGGCCAACCCCTGGGGGTGCCCTTGTAA
>JAULBM010308480.1:0-14281 GCA_032357055.1 Geukensia granosissima | reverse complement strand
GTAAGGTACTGCACAATGCAAGAATTATTATAACATTGAAAAATCCGGCTTTAATGCGGTTTCAGCATATCTCTTGTCTGTATCAAACATGGATTGGTTGTCTGAGTGGTATTTGTTTATCACACATATTAATGAATGACATTCAACGATGACTCCTGTTTGGTGTCGCCACTGCACTATCAGTATTTTTACTTTCCAACATCAGATTTTTGGGAAAGTCTTCAGTTTGCACATGTTTGACAATTGTCTATTGTGCGTGAAACACAATGTCCCAGAAACACATTGTTACAGAAGAAAAACCTTATAGCAAAACAATGACACCTAATGGAAGAAAAAAGTGGGTGTTATTTATTGTTCTCTATAGGTCTTTAGTAAATAGAAATATTGAGTAAAGGCAGAGCTTAGTGGGGAAAAGTCAGACTGATGATGCATAGATCTTTTTGTTGAGATGGATTTCGGTACTTAATTTGTGTTTTTAAAATGAGTAACAAACTATTATTGATATGTTGTGAATTAAGATGTCAGTTTTTGTCAATAAAATGCTTTGTCTGATTCATTGATATAATTTATGAGTGAGTATGACACCATACTCTTCAGAAAAGCGTATTTTGTATACAATTCCTGGGGCTAAATAATATAAGATAAAGTAACTGAACATGTAAATTTTTTAATACGGCAATTGCTTTTTACATGTCCATTGATTTTGACTGGAATACTACTTCAATGTTGATGAATTTCAGGGAATTAGGTTTAAAATGCTGTGGGGACAAACTGAGATGACCTTTACACCAATGTCATGTAGGATCTTAGTTGTTTCAACTTTGAAAATGAATGTTTTATATTGAAAATGACGTCCACAATTTTATTTTCTCAGAATCTATCTAAGATACCTGAATGAAACTTTTTAGGTTGATTGATTGATTGATTGGTGTTTAAGGCCACGTCGGCAGTATTTCAGCCAAATAATGGCAAGAACATACATAATATTTACTAAAATGAAATCAAAATAAGATATGCAGTACTAAAATGGTCAATTTGGATTATTTACAAATAAAAAATAGTCTAAAAAGTTAGGATTAAACTATAAAACATCAACATCACAGACGAAAATTTTTAGGAAGTTGCATGGTTCCAACTTTGGTTAATTTCCTGGAAGACTCTCAGACATGTTATATGTTGGAAAATTACCAAGCAACTATACAGAAATGAAATCAGATAGTCAATTTGAATCATATGGCTTCATAAGATTAAAATGTTTAAAGATTAACTTCCTGGAAGTCTCTAAGACCTTTTGGAAATGTACAGAACTACCATACATAGATTAAATAGGTAGATAAATTGGAATCAAATGTAGATTAACAGATATGGCAGTTCCAACATTGGTAAATGTCTTAGAATGACTCGTAGACCTTTAATCTATGGAAAAAGTACTTGGCAACCATACACTAACAGAATCATATGATCGACTGCAACCATGAGGAGTCTGGATTTAGAAATGTGAAAATTCAAACTTTGGTAAATTTCCTGGATGTCTCTTAGACCTGTTTACTTTAAGAAAAGCACTTAGAAACCATACACAAATGTAATCAGAAGATAAATAACATTCATATGGAGATTTAAGATTAAAAGATATGTCAATTCCAACTTTGGAAAATGTTCTTGGAGGCTCACAGACCTGTTATATTTAGAAATAGTACTTTGCTACTTTTCATTAAGAAAAACATATGATTAATTTCAATTATGTCAAGTCTACAAATTCCAACATCCCCAAGATCTTCTACTGTTGAAAAACATACCTGGCAGCCATGTTCAAATTGAAATTAGAAGATTAGTTGCAAATACATTAATATTTAAGAGAAAGAATATGGAATATGCCTGAAAGAAACAATTCACATCTTTTCTTGATTGTGTTGTGCATAATTTCTTGTTAAGATGTTGCCTGTAGTTCTTTAGATTTCTGTGGGACACCAAAGAAGTCTGAAGTCTTTATATTTATATATATGAAATTCAAACTTTAATGAGTTTCCTGGAGGCCTCTGAGACCTGTTATTTTTTATTTTATTTTTTTTGAAAAGTACATAGCAACCATACACAATGAAATCAGAAGATAAATTGCAATCATAAAGAATTTAAAGATTAAATAATATGGCAATTCCAACTGGTTGATTTACTGATTTTACTTTTTAGCAATTACAGAGTATTTTTAGCTGCATCGAGTTTTTTAAATCTCTACGGGGATTTTATATTATAAAATTGGCAATTGTTTTCCAGAAGTGGGTCTTTGCACCTGCTAGTGCGAGACACATTGTCAAAGCTGCTTAATAAGTAATTTTACTAGGATTTAATAACATGCCAAAATTCTTACTTGCCCGTCTGAATGAAATTTTTAAAATAATTCTTCTGATATATATTGGAAAAGGAGGTCCGAATAAAAAAATCAGTGCAAATATTTAAATTGCTTTATCCAGGTCAATCTTAAGCTCTCCCACCAAAAACAAGAATGACCAACCCTCAATGTTAAATCCCTGTAGAGAAATTCTGTAATAGTATGTAAAACGTTTTGCATAGTGTAATGCATGAACCATTTACATTGGGACAATAAAATAAAAACAAAGGCGGAAAAGCACATATAATTTAATTAAGCCCAAAAATTGAACTCTAGAAAAGCTTGACATAGAGTATATGTGTGTCAAATTTGAAATTTTTCAGCAGTTTTAAGGAATCCTACCATTCTTGTCCAGTTTTTGGTCCTGAAAGTATAAAAAGCATCGAATTTGTCCAAATACATGTATTAATTAACATGCGACACTTTGAAAATTTGGAAGATTTTGGGGTCAAAATCCTGCTATATTGTACTTGGGTTTTAACTGGTATTTTTACAATGAAATATGATTGCTAAAAAATCTGCTATAGAAAATGTAGTCTTGAAAATGATGCAAGTAATGGGGGTACATTGCATTTGACTTGTTTTCCAATATCAGCATTAGTATACCAATAAGGGCTATTTTATCTCTGTTGTGATAAGTATAAACATAATAAACAGAAAAGCACAATTAAAATTTCTGTTCATTACTACAATAATATGGGAATAAACTAGGCTTTTAGGCAAGTATTTTTAGAATCGATAAAGATTTAGTCCCTAGCAGGAAATTACTGAAATTATGCATAGATTATAGAAACACAGATATGTGTATATTACAGAAAGTACAAGCCAACTATACCCTTATCATTAGTAGCAAAATATTTGTCTTCCTAAAGGAACACCCGTTAAACTTTAAAGGGGGGTTTTTGTTTTTTTGCACGCAGCACTGAAATTTTTTTTAGTTTTTCGCAGCAATAAGTCAAATAAGTTTAAATTTAACTTTATGCTATATAGGGGAAATTGCTAGAGAATATTTAATAAATTTAAATTTACAAGGTATTCCCTTTTGTAGGTTAAGAACAATACATACATTAAACTATTTTAAAAAACCAAGTAAACATTTCTGTTTGTAGAACAAAGACCTTATTAATATCAGTTGCATGAGCATTTATTATAAATAAAAGATTAATTCATAAATAAAATAAAGATTGGTCTGTTTGTTTTACCTCACAAATTAAAACATCCAACTCAGACCTTACTTGTCATTCAGATACTACTTTATTAGAACATGATTCATGTTTGACCAACTGTTTTACTAAGTACATGTATCAAATATACATAACGACAATAAAATTCACACCCAAGGCATTCGTCTTTATTGTGTTTTTATATTGGCAACATGCGTTATAATAAAAATTGTGTAACTCAAGTGGTTAGAATGCAAATTGATCTAAATTTGAAGTATTTAGTTAAAAGATTAGATTTAAAAAAATTTTTCAATTTTGCACTTGAGTAAGTGAAATTTTGAAGTCATTGATTTTACAAGATTAAATAACAGTATTTTCTTTATAGAAAGATTTTTTGCAACTACAACATATTTTGAAATGATTTGTTTTGAGTATTATTATTTAATTGTATTGTGGTATTTTAAATATTTGAAATTAAATGTCATTAAGCCAATTACAGGTAAATACACAGATGTTTTACAAAAATTTAAAATTATGATTATAGAAAATTATGTATTGTTCAGGTCAACCATATTGTGTAATGAACCTCGAAAAGGAACATCATAAATTTTACTTTTTTTGTTTTTGTTGTGATTTAATGATAAAAAGTCAGCTACAGGTAAAATTGGCCATGCATCAAAATGTTTGCACACCTATCAAGTTCACCTGAGGAATTTGATGTTATTTAATTATGGGCTGTTGCAGGTAAGAATGAGCTTTTCATTTTTAAATGTTAAAGTACAAAATTGTAAATTTGTTGTCTTTTTATGAATACAAACAAAATTTGCAGTCAAGAATAATTGTAGCATTATGTAAATCATTTAAAGAAAAATGTTTATCATTAATTTTGTTTTAATTTAAAAAGTGGAACTGTGAAAATCTTTGAAAACATTATCTTCAGTTTTGTATTAAATATCATAAATTGTATTCCCCTGTAAAATGGGTGCAACCAAATAAGTGCAAATCCAGTTTTCTAAACACGAATGACAAACAGCATTGTGAAAAGTTTACTCTATTCACACAGGAATTTTCCCATGTAAATAATGAACTTTTGACTCTAAATGGGATAATAATGTTAATTTCATTTGATGTTTAACTCTTCTGCAATTGAATTTTAACTTTGAGGTTATATGTTTTTCCCCTGGTATTTAATATTGATGTTTATATGAGTTTTCTGAATTAGTCATAACCCCTTAAGCATGTGTTAAGAAAAGTCTTTTCTTGTCAGTCAAACAAGAGAAAAATCAGTGCATGTTTATATGTAAATATTGTTTTGTGTCATCTAATAGGCATGTCAAGAAACCTCTAGATGGTGAAGATGAAAGGTACAAGAGTTAGTTCCCCTTTTGGATGATACCCCTCTTCCTGTTTCCAGCATGTGATTTGAATGCAGTATTAACCCACTTTGACATTTCTATTCTATAAGGGTTCTTTTTGGACTAATTTTATTATTGACACTTTTGAAATTGTCCCATGCAGATTCAAACTAACCTCTCACAAATTAAACCCTTTTTCCAATTCTAAAAAGTTTAGGATCTGTGAATGTGAAATGAAGTTTGTACATGCACAATAATGACCTTGTTTTAGGAATTAAGAATGTTTAAGAAGGCATGTTTTCAGATAACTGTTTGAAATCATTGTCATAGTTTAGGCCTAGTTAAACTTAAAATCAAGGTAAGTTAAGTTGATTTTCAGGGAATAATCAATGATTGTTTGTACCTTTGTATTAGAAAATGCATACTGGGTATGTAAGCGTGGCATTTATCATAAGTTGAAAAAACTTATTCCTATAATTTCTGTAGTATAGGGAAAAAGAAATCCATTCATAATAACCATGTTTTATCTTAAAAAGGTTTGAGTGAAGTCAAACCACTTTGGTTTTATTCAGTCTTTAATGCCTCTGTCCATATTTTCAAAAGTCTATATATCAGAAGTCTTTGGCTGGCCTGAATATGTTGATCTAACAGTTTTATTTTTGGAAGCAGCTAGTAGACTGTGGCATTCTGGTATACTGCTTGGTAGATTTGTGTGAATTAATTTGTTTGTCTGTTCAGCTATGTGTTTGATTTATAACATATTACTGTTGAAGTAGTCATTTCTGTGTATAGATACAATAGAGTTGTTGTATTATAATCAGTTTAAGTACACTTAATTTTTGTGAATAACCTACATGTTGTATATTTGTAGGTATATTGCATGTCTGTTTTATACTTTTAAATAGTCTACATTTATTCTGTTAGTATTCCCAAATATAGCTTTTCAATGTTTTGTTAAAGTTCACTGGTTAATTCTTGCTTATACAATAATTAAAAAGTGCACGTAGGTTTATATAAACAGTGAAGTAAATTTCCACAAATTATTTTTCAATTTTTGCTGTTTTGGACATTTTAGAAAAATATTGAATGCCTGTGTATATTAAAAGCAGGAAAAAAAATTTCATTTATTGTATGTGTAAGCAGGATATGACCAAAATTTTTAATTGAATATTGATGGATTTTTTTTCTTTCAATAGATGGCTAAATACTTGGTTGTGTTAATACTTTTATGAATATTTTCAGGAGTTCTGTAACCCGTATGAGTGTCGACCAGAAACAAAATGTTATCCTGAAAAACGTTGAACAAGAACGATCAACCCTGGAAGAGGCCAACCTTGTTAAGAAGAGCTCTTCAACTTCCAGCTCAGCAAGTGAGGGAGAGAGCTCAGAATCAGACACTGGTAGGTGATTTATCTTTTATTCTCAGTCAAGATTTTAAGATCTTACAGACAAATGTCTTAGGTTGAAATACATTTAAAAAAAATAAATGTACTTTGATATGGACAAGACAAATATTCTTCATATGACAACATCTGGTAAACATTAAATTTTTTTATGACAACCTGGCAGGTTTGTGAATCATAACTGAACAACACCAAGAAATTTGTTTAATTTATATTAACACATAGTACACACAGCCAACAGGGATTTTCATGCACTGTTATGAAATAAAATACAATTTATTAATTATGAAATGCCAATAAAATAGCAATAATATCCAACAAATATAACATTTACCATCTCAGTCTTTTTAGTTATGTTCTAAATGATTCTCTCAAATTTTTCTGTAGGCCAACAAAAAATTACAAAAAAATTATTCTTATAAATCAAAAAAATTACTGCCAGATTTTTATTATAAATAAATCTTCAACAATGGATGACGAAAGTCTATATGAAAGTTCTGTTCTGCGGTAAAATCAAGTAACCTATCACACCTTTCTTTCTAAATTTTACCATTTTCCTTATATTAAAGCAAAGAAGGAAAAGGAAAAATTTATGATATGATTTTGAAAATTGAAATCATACTCAGATGACGAAACATGAAATTAGGTATTAAATAGTATGACTGGTTTACAAGATGGACAGTCTTACCATTACTGTAAGAACGGTTCAGTATACTACCAACATTTTGCCTGTTCGACAGTTAAAACAAAAAATTCACATAGGTGGACCCACACAACAGATGTTTGATGTGGCATTTCAGGGAACAATTTGTTCATGAAACACACTACAACACTGAGAGCTCACCGTTTGAAGAATCAATGTGTCAATTCTGCGTTTCCTCCTCCCAGAACTATTGCTGGGGAAGGGAACCTGTATTTTACATATCCGAGGAAAAAAAATACTTCAGACCAGACTTGAAAGAATTTCGGATTTTGCCGATTCTCTGGTTTAATTTTTTAGGCGCCAGGGTCACTAAATACAAGGAAGAGGGTATATTAAATCTTTGTCCCAGCATTTGAAGAGGGAACATTATATCATTGTCCCAGCATTTAAGTGATTTCTATGGTTTGTGATTTCTTATCATTTTTAACATATTTGAAAGTTTATCATTGGATATAACATTAAGTTGGATTATTTTACAGTTTTGAAATGAAATTTAACATTTGATCTGTATATTTTTCAGAAAAACAGAATGAATTGAACAAACAATCATCAGAGGCTAATCAGGTAAAGTGTAGGATGGTAACATTCAAACATAGAAATTAAAAGATATTTCGTACTGTGTAAATTTTAATTGTTATGTAGTCTTGCTGGCCCACGCTTTTAAAACAAAGAACTCCACACTGCACTGTCTGACAAGTGTGTTTCATTGACATGAATTGTGAAGAGGGAATGAAAACTGAACCTGCGTTTTATGTAGTCAACAAAAGAAAATTTGAAATTTTAATACAAATTTTATGATAAAAGTATCTATTTAATAAGTTTGATGAAATATGACTATACTACAAATTCAGTTGTATGATTGTCATTTCTAAATAGCATAATAATACAAAAATGCTTTTTTTGCAGCCACGAGACAGAGACAAGCCTCCAATAACCACTGTTGTTGAAATCCAAAAACCTGAAATGGGAAAAATTGAAGAAACAAATGAAACAGAATCTGTATCTGATAAAATAGATGAGAACACAATTAATGAAGCAGACAAGAAGGAGAAAGATACACCAAAAATAGAAGATATCGGTGACACCAAAGAATCTCTCAAAGTAAGCTTTTCTTGGTCCATATTAGTTGTTGTTTGTACTCATGTTATTTTGAACGAAATTTTGGTTTTGTATTTGTTAAAGATTAGTTTTGCATTTGTAAAAAAATTGTGCCTTTTTAAAAAAATTTTTTGTAGTGTTGTTTATTTGTATAATTGATTTTTGAATTTTCATAAATCTAGACCATAAGTTTATGAACATTTGAATTAGATTTGAATTTCTTGCTTGAATACAGATTGGATGCCCTTGTGACCCTGTTCATCTCAAGGTCTTAAATATATTTTTTTTCAGTTTTTTGTGTACATAGGGAACAATCTACCTAACATTTACCCCAGATTTCTTTATTTTTATACCCCCCGCAAACATAGTTTGTGGGGGTATATAGGAATCACCCTGTCTGTCTGTCTGTCTGTCCACATAGCTTGTAAGTGCATCTCCTCCTACACCGGTCAACGGATTTCAATGAAACTTTACATGAAGCTTAGACACAATGTGTAGATTTGCATATGGGAAGATCATTCCTCTTGCTTTATTCCAAGGGCAGATAATTCAACTTAAGTGATAGGGGAGCAGGGAGTATCCTTTGTGAGTTTTGCTCACAGTATGTCTTGTTTATTCTGATTTAATGTTCAATCTAAAATGATCTTGTTTACATATACTTTCTTTTAAATTAATATTGACAATGAGACAGACATTATCTACACAAAATAAACTCCAAGTTTTTGATGGACTGTTTCTGAAATGCAGAAGTATTCCTGAAGCATCATTCTGAATGATTTCATTGTTTAAGGCATCACTTATGAGTATGCTGAGATTGCCCAATGCATTTTTTAAAACATGGATGGAGTTGAATTTCTGAATCGGACCTAAGAATTTATCCTATTTTTCATATTAAGCCCCAGGGCACTAAAAAATTAAACCACTTTGCACTTATTAGAATTGGCAAAATCTGGAATTCTTTCAAGTCCAGTTTGAAGTATTTTTTGGTTTTTGTAGTTTAGAATTACCCAAAATAAATTATTATTCTGGTTTTTCTCCCTTTCATTTAACGTCTCTAAATATCAAATTGCTGTTTTCTTACAGAATTTTGTGTTCTTCAATCTTGCAATACCGGGATTTTGAGGGGGCACTAAGGATTTTAATCAGAATAAAGCTGAGGAGTGCTTAATACATGTACCAGAAATATGTTAATACCATTTCACCTCAATTCACAAGTTACATGTAAAGTGGCATGTACAGTACCAAAAAGTTCATGAGCCCACAAGAAAATTTATCTGATATATATACATTTAGCCATATTGTTCATACTTAGGTGCAACTTAAAAGTCCTGAAAATATAGTTATTGTTATTCTTTGCACTTGTGTAAATAGAATTCTATCAAAATTTTAAAAATTAAGTACTGGTAGGAAGCATTTTAAAGATTATATTGCCCTTGTAAGGAAAAAGAAAATGCAGAAAAAGAGGCCAAGGAGAAACAAGAAAATGAACAAACAGAAAGAAAAACAGATGAAAAATCTATCAAGAAAGACAAAGAGTTCTCTAGACCACTTACTGGAAGGGAGAAAGAGCCTTTGTCACGATCTTTAAGTGCTCCTGCAAAACCTTCGACAGAGGTAGTCCGCATGTGTATATATCAGCATGTGTACAACTTTCTGTTTTCACTAACAGCAGAGGGATAGCACTAAAATACTGGCTTATAAACAAGACTAATAACCAGCTATAACAATTCCTTAATCTCAGGGCATTTGTTTTGAAATGGAGTTGATAAATTTATCCTTTGATTGTGGGTTAATGAAAAAAATAAGCAGTAATTCTTTAAAATAAAAACATGTGTTTTCATTCTTTTGGATTGCTCTGCTATAAATTTTAAACTCATTATCTTATCTTTTGTGCATTTTGTCATATCCTTCTTATAGCAGGGACAATGGATAACTTTCCCAATAAAAATGGAAAACAAATAGCAATAAATAATTTTCTATTATCTGTGAACTTTGCCAGTTGGTTGTTAATGAATATAAATAAATATATATTTTGATATTGATAAATAACACTTTATTGACATAGTTTTTGACAGTAAAATCAAAATGGATAGTAACAGAACCAAAGTTAAAACTTCCATCAGACCTTTTGTCACAAATGCATTCATTAACCTAATCACTAATTGTCAGTCTTACCACTTATAATAATGAGTTGTTTTACATACCACTAGCACTTTGACACCTTAAATTTTCGTACTAATAGAACCTAACACACATAACATTATGAATAATACAGGCACATAGAGTTAACTTCACCATATAAACAGATAAAACAAGTTGTTATGGCTTTTCCTTATCAAGTTATTGGGTCATTATTTGATACCGATGTGCCAATTACTTCATCTCATTATAAATCCAGTAATTAGCATACTGAGATATGAACTTTAATATTACAACAAAACATGTTGTCATCCCAGTTATAAAATTATAGTTTTTTTTCCTTTTAATGAATGTACTTTAATAGGCACTCATTCTATCTATATTTATTGGATGATATATTGTAGTTACTGTGAACAACATTACACATGCCAGTCTGGATGCTAGTACATATTTTTCTTAATATTAAATCCTGAAAATCATTTTAAAAACATGCATGCCTCTCTCATTTCTTCCTTCTTGTCCTCAACAAAGAAACAATAAACATGCTTAAACTTTCATATCATTCTATGTACATATCAACATTCCTATTTTTGAAATCAGATATTTCTTCTACATATGTCTCCAATGTGGAGTACATTTACAATAGAACTGAGATAAATTATTGACTCAAAAACATTTTTAGAAATAATATGCTGGTATTATTAATATGCAATTATTAATTTTTTTTCATCTGCACATTAACCTTTAACTGGGAGATGTTATACTGATTACCCAGAAACGGGATACTATAAACAAGATACATGTACCAAAACATTTATGAAATTTACTGAAACTTATATTGTTAAGAATTTAATAAAATTTCAAGTAAGCTTGATAGAAATACATGATATTTCTGAATATTTCAACTAAGATCAGACCTGATGAGTTAAGTCAGATGTATATTTTCACATGAAAATAAAATAATTAAGTATTAACATTATGTCAACACATTTGTTCCCACACACAACTGATTTCACTGGATTTTGTTGTTTTCTTTCCTATGTTGCTGTATCTTGTATCCCTGAATTGCTTTTTTCACTTTTCCACTTGACCTTGCTCTAGCAAGAAGTTTTGATTCAACAGGAAGAAATGCCTTGTAAAGTATTTAAGTCAGATGTGTAAGGGAGACTCCAAAGTTTGTAGTATTTGCCATCAATAATGAAAACAAAGAGTTAGCGTATTTAAATGTTAGATTGTGTGTGGTTTTAATATTCCCGCATGCTTAAATTTAGTTTTAATTTTCTGGCATGGGTTTTTATTGTTTGTTTGTTGCATGTTGGAACAGGTCCCTACCATAGTTACACCAAGTATAACAGAAACAAAGAATAATGGAGACTCCTCACAACCTGAAGTCCCGTCCTGGCGAACCGGGTTACGTAAAACAGGAAGTACCAGTATGGTCATAGAAAATAACAAAGACGAGGGTGACAAAAATATCTTGCGGTCTTTATCTAGCCCTCGAATACCTGTAGAAAGAAATGAGAATGTGAGTGTCGTATGTAGCTGTTATTTTATGATTTTGATCATTTTTTGTTTTCATGCTTGTGACTTAGAATGGGAATCTTGACCTTTATGTTCTGAAGTTGCTATAAGTAGTTGCAGAATTGATTAAACTCCATGAATCTGGAAACCAATGATGTCTACAAGAATTTTATGTTTATCTAGTTTTGTTACACATTTTCGTCCAATTTATAAGTTATCTTAATCCTGAATATTTCTAAGTTTAATATTCCATTCAAGTCCTATAATGATATTAATAAAAATTTGAGGTTAGGAATATTTCTATATAGGGAACATAATAACAGATATTTTAAGAGTTCTGAGATAGAAAGCAATATCCCACTAACCATTTAGAGAGGTGATGGTTGTTTTCATTTTTAATTCCATTTTATTTGGTACTATTTTTACTGTAGTTTGTTTTAGACCATACATATATATTAAAATTGATGAACACTAAACATATAACACTTACTCCTGATACATTTACTTCCTGGGTATGTTTCAGCAGTTATTTATATCTGTGAATTTTATTTTTATTGATAAGCAGTCTTGGTAATTTTTGTCTTGCAACATTTTGATAGGATTTTTCAGAATTCTTGATTGAGCATGAGAAAATGATAATTTTTTTTTTAATTTTCTAAGCATATTTTAGCTAGTTTTGATGTAAAATGCTCTGCTTTAAGGTTCAATTAAAAGTTATTTATTTATAATTTTAAAAAGCAAAATGTAGTTATCTGTTTTAAAATTATGACAAAAGTTTTCTGTATGTGGTACATGTGTTTTATATTACAGGACCAAACTTCACTACGCAGATCAACAGATACTCAGGATAGACCATTAGACAGGTACAGACAATATTTCTCATCATCATACATTAATCTTATGTCATGTTTAAATTCTCAGATAATTAGCTGAGCTTATACCCATTGTGTTATTTCTCAAGACCTTACTGTCATTCCATAAAAGGATCACTAAATAAGCTTGCATGTAAAGTCTTCAAATTAATTTGACTTATATACAGGCCTATAATATCAGATGATTTATGTCATATGAAATTCTGAGTTTAAGCATTAAAATTTATGGTACATGGAAAAAATTCAACAGTTTTATATATTAACTTCACTTATTAGTATAATTAAACTGTAGGTAGTATTTCACTTAACTTGTAGAAATAAATGTAAACTTTATACAAATAGACATATAAGTCCAAGCATTTTAAAATAATTAAAGATTCATATTTCCTATGCAAAATTTTATTTGAAAATCAGTCACTCATCATGCATGACATAATAGAATTCACATATTTTCTTGTCTGTGTATCGACTTTCTGTTTCAGGGCCCTGCTGCTCCCCATTATTTTTATTCTTAAACTTTACTTATTTTGGATCTATCAGATTTATAGACTGGTTGACATGGATCTATTGAATATAATTACTCAATGAAATGTGATTTCTACTTACTTTTAATACTGTTTTAATAGTATTTTTGTCACTAAGTTTCTGATTTTTAAAAATTTTTTGAAAATGTAATATTTGACATAATGTTTTGAGTCTTTTTTTTACATTCATGTTTGCAGTAATGCTTTATTAACTTGAAAATAAAAAAAAATGTTTACATCTTTTGGGAGAAAGTAGAGCCTTACACAGAAATATAATTTAAATTATTCAAATCCCCTTATCTAAATTTAAACAAATAAATGCATATTATCAAGTGAAAAGGTTAAAAAAGATAGCAACATTTACATCAAAATGTTAAAACAATTCAAATGCACGAATTTAAATCGTACCAAAAAAGAAGAAAATAAAAGTTTGTTAATTTTTTACCTAAAGGACTCATTTCTTTTTATCTTGTCCTTTTAGATAAAATAATGAGGCAAACTTAATTTTACTTCAATTGTTCAGTTCATATTTTGTATGTACATGTATGTTTTTTTTTTCCTCTTTTAAATATCTATCTTTTTAGCGGTTGCATTTATTTTTTTAAGCCACAAGGCTATTTACAATCAGTTAACATGTTCTCTTATCAAAGGCTTACTCCCAGAATTAAAAGGAGGCGGCTTTAAGATAAAATAAAGCAGTTTGATTTATATATATATATATTGAGCAATTAGATTTATTATAAGGTGATCCCAATTTTCAGTTTATTAATTTGTTTTGGGGTTGAGCATTAATTTTTGACAATATTTTTCTGGAATGATAAAAATGACGGAATATCTTATGCATTCAGTCACTTCTCACTGCCATAAACTAATTATAACTGCCCAAAATATTCTTATTGCATTGCACTTTTTACTCTCTGAAAATGCTAAATATTCAAATGCAGCCATTATCACTGCCATTGATTTACTATAAAATCAGCTAATTTGAGGTTAGGGCAGTTACAGCAAAACATACATGGGACCCAGGGAAGGCAAATTGAAAAAAAATATCTTCTTGGTTGGTAATCAGTAGAAAGTGCATCTATGGTCCATTGCTGGACTTCAAAATTTGCTTCTG
>JAULBM010308479.1:0-24643 GCA_032357055.1 Geukensia granosissima | reverse complement strand
TAAGCAACTCCTGCTCCACTAGTGGCACCCGTCGTGTTACTCAGTAGTCAAAGCCGGTGTAAAGTCACAATCGATGTTAGTCATGACTAATTCACCTCATATTAAAAGAAATTATAGAATATTTTTAATAATTCAAGGATCTAGTATCTACCAGTAACCACCCATTTAACATTTAACATGTTGAATTGAAAGCAGACGACAGATGTCTTCCAGGGAAGACTCAATACTAATATGAAACATCAAACAATATATTTGGTCTTGTTCACACTTGGTTATGTTAGTTCAGATTAACTTAATTCAAATCAAGTTTAACAAGGTTAACTTGAACGTACAGAAATCAACATTCCCAAGTGCCGTTTCTAATGTTAGTCATGTTACTCCCATTTAGTGTCGACACAACTGTTTCATCGAGATTAACATCCTGCATATAAACTATTGTAGTTTTAACAGGTCCATAAATAAATCGAGTTTTTATCTTCCAAAAACAATTTACATGTATGCATCTCATATTATTTATTTAATCTCTTTTTCAGTGATTGATTGTAAGTAAAATATAATTTGTAGTCTGAACAGGATATATTTTTAATATTTTGTAAAATAACATTTTCCTTGAAAATTACTGATCTTACGTTTCCTTATTCAGGCTGGTTGGTCAATTTCGTGTTTATAAATATCAAATTTTTACGTATACGTTTCTTTCATTTTAATTTGGTAACTAATCCCCATTCCAAAACCACCATACATAGCCGTAGAATGTGAAATTGCTTAAAAAAAACCTAGCAAATAGACGCTATATCTGGAGAAAACAACAAAACGACCATAAAAGTGTGAGCTCACATTTTTCATCATTAGTCAGAACTTAAAAAAGTCTTTTTGAGTAGAAGTCTGTATTGTTGGTATCAATTTGGTTGGTAAAATTTTGTTTCTTCGGGTAGGCAGAATTCCCTGCTGCTGACACTTTTAAGACCAAGACTTAACAATATATTAAATACTTTACTTTACATAATTGAAAATTACACTGTAAAAGCGAGAACAAAGATACATATGCAATTAAATATACATAACCCGTAGAATTACTCTTCAAGTTAGAATATTTCATTAGCATTTCAATACTACCTTTTTTACATATTCTTAAAAAGGAGAAATAGTGTTGATGTACAGTAGCGGCCTGGCGAAAGTTATACAAAAGCTTTTAATTTTCTGGCAAATTGCTAGCAAATTGAAAGCCATTTTGTGCCAGCTATCGTTGAACCTTTGAACGCGAGCGTTGAACGCTGGTTAGCTTACAGTTAACTCTTCGACATCCTCCATGTAATTGCTAGAACTTATAAAATAAATGTGACTAAGAAAACACGAATAATTCCGATAAAAATATACACATGTAGTTAGATTGTCTGCCAGGGGCACAAACCAAAGAGAGATTAAACGAAAATTACGACGAGACGGTGCATATATTTCTGAAGTTTCCCTCTGTAAATTTCGAGAATATACCAGAGAATAAGTAGGTGTAAAGTTTGTTGCGATATGGCATCTTCATGACTTCGCATGACATGTTTATTGTCAGATATCAAAAAGGGTATCAATAAACAGAAAGGTGTGAAAACTTTAGAAAAGAAAAATTATTGATTGTTAACGAGCATGTATGGTCGTAAATAATTCACGACTTATGAATGATTAATAAAGATGATGATTACAATAATAATACAACTAATTATGTTTTTATAATAATAATAACAATAAAAATTTTAAAACGAAACCATATTTAAATTCAATGCGGCGGGCGTTGAAAATCTTTCGACGGTAGCTGACTAGTGTTCAAAATGGGCTGACCACTTTTCAACTGTAGCTAGCTAGGGTTCAAATCGTTGAAAGCTTTGCAATTGGCTGTCAAAAAGGCTGACGAGCGTTCAACGGAGACTGGCAAATGGAACACTATAGCTACATGTAGCTATTGTTGCTAGAAAATTGCCAGCCTCGCATATTACTTTCGCCAGGCCGCTACTGTAATATGCCATGTTATATGCCTGTGAGGTGGTCTTTGAAAAATCATGTGATAATTAATGGGCGGGATTTCCTTACTTTGATTGACAAGGAAGTAAAAATTCAAAGAAGTTAAAACAATAATATTGTGTACTCCGTGTAACATGCCATAATATGTCCCAAGATTAAAGGCATAATAAACTCCCCTCTGGAACATGCATTATGCCTTCAAACTTTGGGCCACATTTTGGCATATTACAAAAATCAATAATATTATATAAGTATTCATGTTTTATGGCAGATTGCAGGCATGCGCCATGTGGGAATGGTACGTGTGAAAATAGTTTATCAGGTTACAATTGTACATGCAATGATGGTTACTTAGGTCGGAAATGTCAGTGTAAGTAAACTTATGGTTTTGAAGTTTTTCTAGTAATACAAAGAGCTACACAAAATACTGGCAACCAAACAATCTTGTCAAGGCATTTTTTAAAACTCTACTCAGACAAAATGGTGAAATTTCATAATGTTTATAACTACTTGTATATTACACAGGTTTAAACTTTTAAATCTTACCAGATTTACTGTATAACTGCAGAAAATAGTAAATAGTTGGTAAAAAGTGATGAAAACAAAGTTAAGTCAAAAAGCGTCGATTAAAGTTTGATATAATATTCTACATCTGTCTGAAATCCACAAGTCGGATAAATTAAAAATGTATTAAATATTTGTTTCCTGATTTTAATGTTTCTTTCCACCTGGCATCAATTTTAGTCCATCAAATTAACGATTCGCGTTGCAAATTTTTGGCGAAAAATAATGTTGAAATTTTGGAAATTGATTTCAACAAATGTCCTTTATCTTGATATACCCTTAATACAAACGTGTCTTTGAAATCTTTGCTTTGTCTGTTTTCAACAAGGTTATTTTGAACTATTTTCTGATATATTCCACATTTATAGTTATATTGGTAATCGTTATCAAAGGTACATTTTTTATTTTACAAAACAATGTTTTAAGCATTATTTTCTTTTAATAAAAAGCTACACCAAATAAATATTAATTAGTTATTTTTATCCTTAATAAGTAATTTTCGTTTGAAAAAGTTGATCTGCTATTGATATTCCTAGGCAAATCTATTTAAATGAAAATATTTATTTCAATATTTTATATTTTTCAGTTTTTGACCGTAAGTACAAATTCATTTAATCATTTTATATATTTGGTGAAGTAGAAGAAATCAATAGCATCATATGGTTTTAAGGAAAATACAAGTTTTAATTCCCTAAAATGAATGCCTCATGTGTTATTTAATTAAAGATACTACAGATGACTTGAAATTTTCTGTTGTGAATCTTCCAATCATGAAAAGAAATATTCTATTCGCACCTGCATAGGAAGTATATATCTCTCAGCTGAAACAATATTACAATGCTTCTGCTTGAGAGACAACAAGACGCTTATATAAAAGCGATGCAGGAATTTATTAATGCGACGTAGGAATTTCTTGACGCATATAGATTAAAGTTATCATTTCGGACAGGTTTCGGTCGTTATCATGATTTCGATTTATCAATGCAAAAAACCCATTCCTCAAATAAAAACGATATGCTTCCACTAAAGTAACATTTATTTTCTTTGAGTATCGCGAATTTTGACTAACCGTGAGCTTTGACTACGAATTACGCGACAGCTTCCTCTAGAAGAGCAGCAACATTTTTATATGTAGCACCTGCACTCGTTGACCTTTTTAGGGGGTCACCCGTATCGAGTGATCATGAGAGCTTTTGCCATCACTTTGAGGACAGTCGTCCGTCCACAATACACATTTTAATTTTTTCCTCTGAAACTTCTTGTCCAATTTTTAACAAACTTTAGTAAAATAGTCTTTGTATAGAAAACTTTTATGATTTTTAGACCAACCAACAGTAGTTAATCCTCGGACATATTGTATTTAAGGACATCTTGTGTTAAGAGGCTTCATTTATCATCAGGAATATCTAAGCTTGCTTTCAGTACCTGCGAGCAATCGTTAGAGAGGCATCTTCTTTTTGACGGTATTTTTTTTGTTCATTTATTTTGTTTCAGGCACTTTCTAGTCGGATTAGATGATTTTCTGTTCGGTTTTTATAGCTGGTCGGTTATTGTCTTTTATACTTTTGTTTTCTATTATGTTTTCCTTTAACCACTCATTGGGGAAGTCTTGGTTACTAAACTAGTTTAACCTCACCACATGGACCATGTGTCCGTCTCAGTTCAGGAATTGGGGTCACAGGTTTGGTTATATGTTTAAAGTTTTGTTTCATGTACATTTTTAATAATATACAGGTAAGGGCAGCATAATCGTTTACACGATGTTTTTATTTAGGACTATTTAGAGAAGGAGGACCAAGATCCTCACATAGCAAAAGAAACACTCAAATCTAAATTACATCGAAATGGGAAGCCAAATCCGACGGCAGGGACAACTACTAACTACATAACTTTTCGAGGCCTGCAGAAAATGTCTGAAAATTGGAGTTTTTTAGTTAATTTCATGTCAGACAAGTCTGAAAACTCGGCTATTGAATACCCTCGGGGTATCCCGGTCCACCAGTAGAGGCATCGACCCAGTGGTTTCAAAATACAAAATTATCAATGTGGAATATATATGGAGAATTGCCGTATGCTATATGTATATTTCAAGAAGTAACCTCCCATCGGTAGCATTAGAATCAAAACGTAGGAAGACAAAGATCAATACATGGCAAAAGAAGCACTAAAATCCAAATAAATCGAAATGGGAAGCCAAAAATTAAAGGAGTAGTAGTCAACACTTGCGGAGAACTGTAGATTTTATAATTCCCTCTGTTTTTTCTCGTTGTTTGACTTCATTCTGTTACCCCTTAGGTCGAACTTAGTTAAACATAGGATCTAATGGGAAATTCATTTAAGAATCTTCTCGCCTGGAAACCATTACACAATTAGAACCAAACCTTGGTTAAATGATCTCTAGGTGGGTCCCAATGACCCCTGTCGATTTGTTCGGAATTGAATGATTCTTTTGATATGGTTGGATCTTACACTTCCTATGTTTTGGTTCTGATGCTACTTAGGAGAGGTTACGCTTTGAAATGTACATAAACCATACCAAAATTCTCCATATTTTTTCAACATTGGTAAATTTGTATTTTCATACCGCCAACCAAGATGTCCCCATTCAGACGTACTTACTTAAACACAGGACCCTATGGGAAATTCATTAAACAGCCATCATATTTGGAAATACAAGGTCAAATTTGGAACCAAACTTTGATATAAGTCAAAAGATGAGTACTTTTTAGAATAATATTCTATGACCCCATCCACTCACCAAGACTGTCGCTACAGTCGAACTTAGTTTTACAAAGGACCATGTTTGAAATTAATTTAAAATCTCATTTTCTAGAAGTATTTGCTCAATTGGACCCGCACTTTTGTGAAATGGTCACAAGATGGGTTTCTTTCATTATTATATCCAATGGTCCTACCTTCAAACAAACATGACTCAACCCACCCAAACTGAGTTTATTTTAAGACCCTTTGGGATTTTTATTGAAAATTTTCTTGTCTAAAATTTTGCTCTATTGGAATATAACTTAAATTCAATGGTTCCAATGTCAACTTTGTCCTTGCATCCGTTTATCAGGTGATCGATAAAAGGCTCATGTGAGCCTCTGGTAATTGAGTTCGTTTTGTCTTTGTCTTATTATTCGGTGAAGTGTTTTGTGTGTTGTTCGTATTCCACTTCTCTGTTTTGACTTAACGATTAACTTCCTTTCCTTGCGTAACTCAAAATTATTTCTCTTGAACGATTCGACAAATTTAAACTGCTTAGTTTATATGAACGTGTACATAAGAGTTACTAAAAAGATAGTTCACTCCTTGAAAACTCTTCAAACATTTAAATTTCATGCTGGAATTTGTTTAGAATGACCAGTAGTGTAAATTCTCGGACAGTGCGGCAATTCTTTTCTTCAATCTCGAAATTTGAATGGTAAACTATTTCGATTGTATAAAACATAACCATCATGGGCTAGCAATGGTCAATTCCTTATTGAAAATATAGAAACACACAAGCATTGATAATACGGAAAGTCTTTGAAACATATTGCACTTGTACTAATTAGTAGTTGTCCCTTCCGCTGCTAGATTTCACTTCCTATTTCGATAGGATTATATGTGAGTACGTTTCTATCTCGGACTTCCTATGTATTGGTTCGAATGGTACCGATGAGAGGTAATTCCTTGAACTTGTACATATAGCATATTAGAATTAACCTGCAGATTTATTCAACATTGGTCGACTTATATTGTAAACCAATGGTTCGATACCTCTGCTGGTGGATCACAGGTCGCCGAGCGTATTACCCAGCCCAGTTGTCTAACTTTTCTGATAGAAAGTTATTTGTATTCATTTACATTCTACGGCACTTAAAGTATGGAAAGGCTTCGAAACGTATTGCACTTAGTAGTTGTCCCTATCGAAGTCTTCCTGTTTCCATTTGTTTGGATTTGAGTTTTTCTTTTACAGTGTTTTTACATCTCGGACTTCCAATGTTTTATTGCTACCTATGAGAGGTAAATAATTAAAATGTACATATTGTACATGGGTACAAATTAATATGTATTCAACCCTTGTTGAAGGCCTTGTGGAGACCTCTAAATTTCTAAATTACTCTGGTTTTTTTCCATTTCCTATGACACAAATGACAAAATAAGATCATCTTTTGAATTTCAACAAAAGGTTTAGCAGCCACATCAAGTTAACCGATAAAACTTCGTTTTGACACTGGCATCAGTTCAGTAAGCTATATATAACCAAATGATTTAATTAAGCTTATGTTTTAAAAATTAAAATATAACCCTGCGTTATGTTTCTATTTTAGACTGTAAATCTAATCCTTGTGGGCATGGCCTATGTCATCATCATTTACTAAATGATAGTTTCTCGTGTAGTTGCAAACACGGATATACTGGCAGTAGATGTGATCAGCGTATGTACAATTTTTATTTATGAATATACTTTTAGCATTGTAACGCACGCTTTAGTCATATCTTATTTACCCATTTCCTGAAAAATGCAGTAGGCTAGGTGGGTGTACCCATCCACCCCCAGGGCTCATCCTTACCATTTTTAAAAAATTGTATTTATACCCAATTACATATTTAACAATCATAATATTGTGATGTTTGAGGTTAAATTGTGTATGTTTACCCCATTTTGCCTAGTTTCGTTAAACAGGTAATTTACGGACATCAAATGACATGTGAACATACACTTTACATTTGAAATGCAGTAAATTAATTAGTTTTGTTTACGTGTTAAACTTGATTTATATGAATGTATCAATAAGGCATCATATAAACTCATGAAACCTTTGCTGAAATGTCGTTCACCTCCACATTTTATAAAAAATTTAACTCCTATACGAGTACCTAGGAAATTTAATTATATCTATTCAAATACCAGTATTTTATATCAAAGAATAGGTAGTGTGAATTACTGCAAAATATTTAAATAAAATTAGATAAGTGCGTTAACAGATAAAATTGTCCGGGTTTCTTCTTGAATTTTTTGAAAAATGGGAAATTTAAAAAACATAGATTTTATCAAAACACGCAACTTTCCTTTACACAACATTTTAGTATTTCTATTTCTAAGTGCTGTTTGTATTACATAGTTGCATTCATAAATGATATTTGGTGAATTACCTTTAGTTTTTATTGTGTTTAAATGAGTTTACCTACAAAATTACCAGTTTCGAAGAAAATATTCTCCATTTCGAGCCTTTTGAATATTAATCCAAAGGAAGACTTTGGCATAAAACAAAAATAACTCAACTATCTAAATTTAGTACATATCTTGCATTATCTGTTATCAGATATATAATGTTAAGAAGTTTTGTTTTGGTTTATTTTCACGATATTTGATTTTATTAAGTGTATGCAAAATTCTTGTAAATGTTCATTTTGTTATATTTTGTATTTTATTAGCGTGTAAATAAGATGCCAATGAGATTTGACATTGAAATAGTTGGTATTTTCAATAATTCAATGTACCATTTACCCATTTGGCGCCTAACTTTGATATTCTTATATTTGAAATACAAGCTGAAAACCTTGCCTTTACCCTTCCACAATTTAATGAATATAGTCATATATATTATGATATAATATTTATATCTGTTTTTGGCACTCATTCTGATGAAAAGGTTGATTTGTCACTAAAAAATGATGATTCACACAACTAAGAACTCCATTAAATATTTATGTTGTCAATTTAACGTTAAAAGATTCTTTAAAATGTAAAATGAAAGTTTTTAGCTGTACAGATTTCCCATTTTCAACTTTTTTGTTTAACTGTTGGCTTTAACCATGCGATTTTCTTTGAGCATTTTATTGCTTTAAATAAACAATTTTATCTGAAAGACGCACAACAAGTCCTAAATATAGTTCTTGATGAAATGTTAACATGGTGATTCAGTGGAAATCTTAAGCTTCAACATCATATACAAATAATGCAACAAAGCTTCATACAGACTGCAATAAAATGCATATGTAGTTGAAAGGCGATAAAAATCCAAGTTTCTCGAAAATTAAGGAGATTGCAGGGATAAAATATTTCCTAAACTTTCTTAATTATCAATAAAATCAATAATGAAGACATGTTTTGAAAAGCTTATTCATTTATCTTTCCAAATTAACTCCTTGTGTGATTCAATGAATTTTTATATGTCATTTAACGGCCGTTAACTTCATATTATTTGATAAACAAAAATAGGCAAAAATAACATAGTGGTGTACAAAAAATAAAAGTATCGCAATATTATCCTTGTCAAAATTTAAAATCTGAAAAATCCTATAAATACGAAGTAAAAAAGTTTGCGAGGATGAGTCCGGGTTGTGCATGGTATACCCGCCTAACCCGCTGACTGTAATGACTTTACAGACTTTACATTTTTCTTTGTTATACAAAGATCCTTCAAATATATGTCAGATATTATTATGTTTATAGAAACAAGTTATTTTTATATGAAATTTTTATCGGTAAAAGCTCTCTATTCTTAAAATCCTTTTCTAACTTGCGTCAAATGGAATCAGGGCTTTTGCAATTCAAACATTGTAAACTTGTCTCATGTGTGTTGGAGTGAAAATAAGTACACACAATAAAACCATCTAAAGACGTAATATGTCACCTATTACAAAAGTGATTTTGGCAAGAAAATTCAAAATAGATGATACATGTAATATGTTGGAGCCATCTGAATAAATGATACATTTTTACGTTTTTATGTTTGTTTCAATATCTTAGAGATATTACTCCAGTGAAGGCGCTACTACGCATATCTGACGTGGCATCATCTACATGTATCTGTTCCAAAAGCATATTCGACAAAAGTTTTTGTAATAATATATTATGCAGTTTGAGATCTCCCCTTCAACCGTATATAGTAACTTGGTAAAGTAGAATATGCGAATATAACTATCATTTCTCATTTCTCAGTTAGTGAGCTCGCGAAAATAAAAAAAAATATTGAATCTTTCTAATGAATAGGTTTATATTTATAATCTTACAAGCTATTTGAGGCATGTATTAATACAAGAATAATATTTTGACTGACCCTTTTACTGAGATGGCTGATATGGATGGTACATCGCAATACGTTATTGTACAGTTCAGATGTACAGTTGGCTTTCGCTGGTTTAGGCGATTTTCCTTTGATCTAATTGGATTGAGAATTATATTATCAGGCGACTAAGCTTATTGTTTTTGTTTCATAAGGAAGACGACGTAACTGATGTTACATGGCAATCGAGCGATAGATTATCTTTAATAACCTTTACCCGATATCTCATATACTCTTGCTCATAATTATGGAATATTTTTATTTTCGACCTTACATTAGAAAAAGGTATGGCTAAACATTGTAAAGCAAAATTCTTGTAAGGAAATTGCAGATTATGCTTGCAGGATGATACTAGAGGATATTAAATTAATAAAATTGTTTGAAATAAAATATTTTAGAGGTTTCTATCGGGAATACAAATATAGCATTTTTTTTTCACCAAAATGTGGGTTAAAGAACTCATTAAACTAGCCATCGCACAAACATTTGAAATCGGACACTATTGTAGCTTGAAGTAAAAAAATGAGATTTGCGCAAAGATTTTTGGCATTCTGGCTCATAGTTTTTGCATTGAAGTCTCCAAAGTTAAATTTTTGACTCGGACAATTTCAATATTCCATAATTATGACCAAGTGTATATCTATCTCGACGTAATCGGCTCGATGGATATTATCGATCTTTAAAAGAAGATCAACGAAAATAAAATCTATAAATATCGATTAGGATCTAACTATCACACAAAAATTAAAACCATAGACTTATGAGGCCTAGTTTGTAAAAGCATATTTTAAAATTATGTAGGTGTAGCATGTATGATAAGAAATTTTAAAAAATCGAAGGAAAAATCCAGGAAAAGTGAAGCAATACGCTGTTTGTTAAACAAAGAATTATAAAGGACGAAATGAGTGCTATACTTTTTGTACTATATTCTGCAATAGATACAGAAACTGTCCGCAAACAAATAGTTTATCAATTTTCAGATTTTAAAATTTCATAGACATTTGTTAAGCTGAGTCTTATACTGTTGGAAATAAATGATCTATGGTTATTAATATTATCAATCTGTCATTTTTATTATTTCAATTTTCATCAGCGCCAACAACAACGTCGACAACAACTTTGAAACCGAGCCCGACACCACCGGCGATATGTGCTGATAGTCCATTTGTCACTTGCAGCAACTCTGAAGTTTGCAACAACCCTAACCTCGTACATTTTTGTCCCGAAAGCTGTGGCATATGCAGTACGTAATTTTATCTTTTTTTGTTGCTATGCATTTTTCTAAATATTAAAATAACCCAGGTACATTGTCATGATTGCATTTTCGGAAATGAAAATAAACTATGATAATAATAATAGTACGATGCTAGCAATTAAAGTGTTGACAAAGCATTGTTTATCCTTAACAGAGAAACTGAAAGAAATCCCATCCATAGGTTTTAGGCACAAATCACTCTATACTTTGAACAGCAGCGCTTGTCATTTCCTGGATTTAACTGTTTCTATTTCACAAAGTCAAATCAAAACTGTCATTTGTTTATGTTTTTGTTTTACAGAATGTGAGGATATCGCATCATTTCAATGCAGTGCTACAAAATGTTCCGATGAAAATTTGAAATTATTCTGTCAAAAGACTTGTGGTTTGTGTGGTATGTATATCTCAAAAGAATTATCGTTTTGTATTATTAGAGTTTACTATTATATACTCGCTTGTAAGAATGTTTAAAACAGATACGTATACCAGTCATTGTCTTTAAGTGACAGCAAAATTTGTTAGGTATTTAATATTACTAAAGAGAATTCTACCACTTACCAATTACCAACGACAGAGCAGAATATTATGCAGATAATATAACTTTTGAGAATTCAGTGGTTCCTTTGTAATATTATGTTCTGCCATGACGATCGTGAAAACGGGTAGGGTTTAACGACAAATAATAAACATGAACCGTCAATGGTCATTCTACAAGTGGCACAATGGTATCATCAAGATCAGAAGGTCTACGTATTTTATTTCTTTATATTTTTTAATTCGGATGACAGTAAACCAAGTAAATCTTGTAAAATAGGATGATGTTTTTATTGTAATCAGTTGCCTGTTTAATTTGGACCTTGCATGCAAATCTTTAATTAAATTATTTTTATGTTGTAGGTATAACAACGACAACATCTAGACCTACAACAACAGGATGGATACATATACCTCTTGGTAGAAAATAACCTCACTAATAACACCTATTTGTTTAAAAAAAGACGTTTTAATAAATATCAATATTACTGTAAAAGTACGTTTAATGATGACAAGTTATGATTTGTTGTATCATCGGAATCACACCGATTTTACAAATCGTGTGCAATCTTAAAAGTTATCATTATTTTGCATGTTTTTCTTAAATATTGCTGTTAAGGTACTCTCTTATTTGATTGGGTGTCTTCTTTTTTATAGTACGGAGCTGTCAGGTGTGTCGGCGCACTTAAGGATGTAAGGGTTTACGATTTATTTTTCGGCTGTCAAAATGTATTAAATTTCAGTAATAGATTATATCTAGTCCTTTTATTTTTAATGCATTCATTCAGGCTTTTTTGAAAAATTCAAAGTACGGAGCATTTAGTTATGAAACACAGCTATAACCATTTTGCTAGCTTGTTTACATGTCCAAAGTAATGGCGCATGCGTTCTTCAAATCTATGGAATTTATAATATAAGAGAGATTTCACTAAGAAAACATCTTGTACGAAGATGATAATGTATAATGGTATTATCATATAAGTTATACGATGAAATAAATATAGGCATTACTCACTGATTGGTACCATTTTCCTTAGCATTTGTCTGTCATCAAATAATCACAATATTGTCAAATATGAACAGGTAAACAGAAGTCTAAAACAATAATGAAAATTCAAACAGTTAACATATGTGCATTACTTTCTTTGTTTTTCTAATTTGATTTGCACTTAGGGCAGTGAAATGTATCAATGTCTGGCACCTCCTCAACATCTGTGCAAAACTTCAGATGAACCCAGTCTGAATGGAGTACCTCTGGTTGAAATTTACCACACACAGCAGTTCTCATCATCTTCAATTAAAACATAATCTTCTAATTGATCTTCCCTGTTTGCATGTTCTTTTTACTGATTTTTTGGCCAGTGCTTTTCCTTTCTTTGAAACTTTGAGTGGTCCTTGTTCCTTCCCGTTCTTTGTCTTATCTTTGGAGACTGTTGAAGTTTTTGATAATGGTGTAGTGGAAGATGCCATTTGAGATGCATTGAACGGTGGCTTAAAGGTTTTCTACTTTTTTGATTTCTAACGTTCCAGTTGGTGCGTTTGGTATTGCTTCTGTGGTACATTTGATGATGCTATTCTTTAAGCATTTTTCGGAACCGCTGCTCTGTTATACCAGCTCCAAATGGTGGTACAAATGTCTTACGTTTTGTCTTTGGTGTCTCACTCTGATCTTTCTTAGTTAACTCATCAAATCTGTCACCTTCTCTTGAAGCAACACCTTGATTGATCTGCTGTCCTTTCTTCCCTTGCGTGTTTGTTTTGTGGAATCTTTTTCAAATGGGAGCTATAAAGCAGTTGGCTGTACTGTGACAATATCAAGTTTAAATCGGAATATTCCAGTTTCCAAAAAACCGGCCATTAGATGTTAGAGATGATCATAGAACTACTGTATGCTGAGCTGATTAAATTAGGTAGTTGCTGTCTGTCTAGTTATTACACTTTTTGGATGATTATGTGAGTAGTGGTGTATTCCAGAGTTCAAATATTTTTGAAAGGACTAAAAACAGAAACATTCAGTGGCTGGAGCATATGGCTACTATGCGGAGATAACACAAACATTTGACTCTCTAGCAGTTTCAATAATTTCTATGGTTCCATGTGTTGAATGACTATCATACAACAAAACAGCGGGACGTTCAGTTACATTTGTCAGGAAGTGGTTCTTGAAAAATCAAGAACAATATCTTTACTTACCCAACCATTCTCTGATGTTGTGAATTTTGATCATTCCTTACCATTGCTTACAAGTTCTTGAGCCAGTCAGTCTTTGCCCTTTGTAGGTAATGTAAGGCGAAATAGTTTCTCCTAAAGCACTAACTGCAGCTACATGTGTTGTAGTGCTACGTTACTGAAAAGGGATTGCTTCTACGTCTCGAAAGCACTTTTTGGAGGAGAGTGGTCCAGGGATATTCCAGTCTCGTCAACATATTTTAGCTGGTTTATTAAGTACTACTCCAATAGGTGTTTCAATTCATCAAAGTATAAAGTAATGCTTTCTGATGAGACATCATTTCTTACTTTCTCTCTCTTCTTTGGTTTTACCATTTTGACTTGTGGAAATCTGGTCAAAAACTTACACAACCAGGGTTTAGTAGGTGAAATCTTCTTTCCTTTGGCATTTAACATGTTTGCTGCAATTTCAAATATTTGCCATCTGGTATAGCCATATCCCTTTTCTGCCATTTCAACACTGAGCCTCTATGGATGGAGAAAAATAAATTGGACCACCTACTTTCCATTCATCAGCATCCCTTGTATCTCCTAATCTCCTGCGTAGGGTGCTTTCTGGTACATTTTGCAATCTGGCTGAACCTCTAATTGTCATTTCATTTTCTGTTACATCATTGCATGCCTCATTACAAATATAAGGTTTTTTCAACAAATTCTCAACATTTTATTTGTATTCTAAACGGAAATGCTCAGATTGCATGTCTGGTTTGTTTTCGAAGCTCTGCCGGGGCAGTTTTTCGGCTTTCCTCTTCTAATAATTAAACCAGTTAGGTGTCATGTTATATATTGTAAAGGATATGCTCTTGTTTTTACCAGTAACCGCCTCGGTGGTATAATGGTTAGCGTACACGCCTCGAGTGCGGAAGGCCGCGGGTTCGATCCTCGGCCGGGTCAAACCAAAGACATTAAAATTGGTATTTGCTTCTTCTCCACTAAGCACGCAGCATTTAGGAGTAAGAGTAAAGACTGGTCGGCCCAGAGTCAGAATAATATGTCTGGGTAAAGTGGCACGTCTTCCTGCGGACTGTTGCTTTCGTGAGCTAGCACATAAAAAATCCGGCTCAGCGTGTCGGTCTAGTACAAAGCAGCACTCATCATTAATATGCTCTCGTCCTGAATATACATAAAATAATTGCCGCTGGACGTTAAGTTCCATTCAATCAATCAATCAATCAATCCTTACCAGTTCCCACTCACTGCCTTAATAATTTTCGGCGTCCTTAGTCCTGTGTAACTATTTTCCTGGAGTTTGATTTGGTGTATTTGGGGCTGGTAACTTTCTAGAATTAAGACCCGAAACATCGGGTAGGGGGTTGGGTACTATAACACGTGCCGTAATGGAATGCCTCTGCCACCAAGAGCACGTTGCTGTTTTATGACGGTGGTTCTTGATTGGAGGAAATTATGTGCATACATACATTCCCTTCCTATTACCTCAGCGCACGAAAAAACATGTCACATGGCTTGGTCGGTGGTTCTGCCACTCCGGCAGGTCATTAGTGTTCACTTCAATTTGATTCCTTAGGAAAAAATCATATACCTGTTTGCTCTGGTAACATACGAACGGATGTTTCAAAGGGAAAATTCATCCTCAAATTGCTTAAAACAAACAATTTTCTATAATCATTTGAAAATAAAACTGAACGCCATGATAAGTCCGAAATATTGTGGAGTTTGTCGTAAAGAACCTTAACAAACATAGTGGCTTACGTAACAAATTAAAAATTTGTAGAGTAAAGTGAATTAAAACATATAGCAGATTGGTATTTCGTTAAAAAAAAACGCGTTTGATGCTGCAACAATGTAATCCACACAACTGTTTAAGAAAGAATCATTACGACAATTCACAAAGATGTAAGAGAAAACTACGGTCCCTTTTTGAGCACTCAGAATTATTAAACATCGTGCGATTTATGTGTACTATAAAAAGAACATTATGAAATTCCGCGAAATTTATCAAGTTGAAGTTCAAGAGATCATATTTTTAAACTTCGAAAGGCACAAACATAGAAAGTTAAGAATTGGAGGTCTAAATCTTTTTTTTCGCGTAGTTTGTAACCAAAGCAAGGTACAAAAAATCGCTAACAAAAACAACAACTTCTGTCACTGTAAAATAAGCAAATATACTATCAAATTTAAATGAGAATATCATGTATTGTTCAGCTCACACAATTAACATATTTATATATGTGGTAATATAAATCCTTTTTACCAACATTGGTTTAAATTTATGCTTTTAAACCATAATGTCACTCGGTTCTCATATGTTAATCTGTCTGCCTATATTCAGCGATTTAATTATTATTTTCCTATAGAAGTACCTTTTGTTGTACAAGTAAGTTTAACATTGGGAAACTTGTATTTCAAGTGTTTAGCTACATTAAATTATGTTTATTAAACATAGTGAGTTCTTTATTAAAATGTCAAATAAATTCTTAATTTGGAAATATAAATTTATTAACATTTTAAATTACAGTATAAATTTGATCAATTCTAATTTTGATATTCAGACACGTTTTTTAAAATTTTTACATTTACAAATATTTAACAGATAACTTAATTTCTGTTGTTTCGAGGAAGACAATTTTGACATGCAGCCAAACGATAGAGAAAAATAAGTTTAAAAACGTGTTTTAATTTGGTTTTTTATTTTCATATTTTTTCAGGTTCCTTGCAAGATTACGAGCCAAAAATGACCTTTTATGCTCTGTTCTGGTAGAAACGACATTTTTCGAATTTAAATAACAAATTAAAAACAAAAGAAACTGCAAACTCGACCACACATAAAATGCAATACTGGAAAGTCGGTCAATTTTTTAAAAATATCATTAAGCCAAAAGTATTATAAGTTGTAAATATTTTCAGTAATTTCATGAAGGATGGTCGGTTGTTTTCTATATAGAGCCCCAGACTTGCCCTTCACTGGTGAGCCATATCTTTTCATCTTCGGACCTGCGCTAGATAAATGTTGATTTTCGTTGGCATGTACTTTCTTTTGTTTAAACGATGTTGCAGATGGTTTTTCATTAATGTCTGGAAGTTTTGTTTCTTTTCGTTCAAAATATTCATATATTGATTCATCGATAAGCGGACTGTAACCTGTCGGTAGTCTTATTTCGCTTATTGGTTCACGTTTGACTGGAGTTGCTCTTGGCGTAGCTTGTGGAGTCGGCTGTACGTCACTTTCGTCATCTGCATCCAACGATTCAGCCAAATTCGGTGTAAGTGGTGGAGGTGGAAGTGATTCCACGTGACTCTCTTGTGTCGTGTGAGGAGTTATGTTTGCATTAGTACACGATCTAGATATAATTGTCAGTTGTGGCGAGTTTGATGAGTCAGTTTCATGTTTTGTAGAAGATGATATTGTCGTGCGTTCCCTTCTACCGCGCCGGCTATTTAAATCCCAACCTTCGTGAATTGATCGCTCACCTGGCGTAGAATAAGACCTTGGCACTTGAATAGGATCGTCCATCATTTCTCCATGACGTCGGTACTTGTGAAATATCTCCGGAACAGGCTGTGAACACAACGATTTTAGCCACGATGAATTTGAATGCGCAGCTAATCTATTCTGAAATGCTCGGTCGACATAATAATACTCAAAGTTTTTACGTCGGGCTAAATTGTCTGATCTGATATTTTTATTTAAATTAATTCGAAATCCTTTCGGTCCTTTATGAGAAGAAATTTTGGGAAAACTCTTAACTTTACTAAAATCAAGCGAAACAAACGTCAAACTCTCTGGAATTCTTTGTCGAAGTGGACGGTGTGACTCGAGGGGTGTTGATACAGGACATCTTAGGAACGGTCCCGGCTCAGGTGAAGCTCGAAGACAATTTTCTATGTTACTTCGATCAGGAAAGTATCCATTCTTTCTGTTTGTTGTCATCACCATCTACAATTATAAAAAAAAAACACCTAGTGATTTAAGTCTACAAAGTAATAAAAAAAGAAAAAAGAAGAAAAAGTTCGCACCTATCTGTAGCATTAATACATGTACTGTTTGTAAACCTTACTCCGTAGAATGGCTTTTTGGAAATTTCAAACCTTTATCTTAGGATTATTTTACTAATTTTTGTCAAGAAGTAGAACCCAGTGTGTCGTCCAATAAAATATTAAAATAAATGTACTGCCCTCATCAGATACCATACAAAAACTGTTTTGGACGGGGAGTTTTTTGTTTTCGAAAATAATAATTTTTCAAAATGGAATGATACCAACCATTTACTTGGATAATTTGTTAAATTGAGATAAGAAAGAAATTTTGCAACTACATTTTCAGTCGTAAATTACTCTATGGGCATTCTACAGGTCTTTTTCGTAAAACCCCAATAAGAGAGCTACCTCCCTCTTACATTGTAAATCCAGTAGAGACTTTTCTCTTGCTCCAGGTTCATTTACCATTGAAAAGAATATATTCAATACAAAAAATATCTTCTGTAAAGACTCACCTAGATACATCTACTTGCAATTTTTTTTTAATTTAAAAATGATTACCCGTTTTACTTTAGCAAAAAGGCATTCCATGAAGTGAGGTTTACAGACAGCAAATGGGGATATAGCTGACTTAAACAACGCAAGCAAAAATACTACCCCTTAGTATTCGAGTTAAATGGTTTTCTTCGGATAGGCCAACAAAACCAACCGCCTTGATATAGCTTTAATTTTGTTGAAGTGACATAAAACCCAAATCAAGCAAACATTGTTGTAGGTCGTTTTTAGCTGTTAGAAATGAAGCTTCAGAAGAGAGTGTTATTATTATGTCTGATTTCTCTAGTTTCACGTGCATTTCCACCTTTCCCAATCCATTGAAGAAATTCTTGATAACAACACGTTGATTAAAATGTCTCGAGTTATTTCCCGCCAAATTATATATGCTTTCATCTGCAATCTCAATTGAATCATGAGAGAAACAGATTCTCTAAGCTGTATCTTGTTAATTACAATATTGCTCAACTCTCGATCGTTCAATTTTTAAAATTTTAATCAGCTAGACAAGTCTCGCGATCAAAATTTCAAATTAAACGACCTCGAGATGAGAAATTTTTGTAATCTACTGGATACAAATAGGGAATCTATATTTCTCGTTGTAATTGAAAATCTACCGTTTCTTTTATAAACACACCAGACATGTAATCAATAATTACTGTAAGATGCTTACCGGTTTTAATACGACGTTCGAGCTTTAAGGTTTCGGATTTTGTGCTTGTAGATAAAGGATTTGTATTTTGTTGCTGAATAATTAAGATGAGAGATAATAGGCAATAAAACACTAAAATAGGTTATTGTTGTTCAGGTGTAAATTATTTAAGTTCTTATCGACAATTCAATACCTTAACAATGAATGAGTTTAATTAGCCGTTATCTGGAATTAATCAACGGCAAATCTAATTCAGGTAATAAAGCTTCAAATTAATGACACTTTGAAATTGGGTTTTTGACATTCCAGTATGGAAGGTTACTAACAACCGACATGAAAGTTTTCATCCATACAAAAATTGATGAAATGGAATGATATTCCTTAACCAACTAGTTAAATATCCTCTGTCCTTGGTATAATTTCATTATTTCTGATTTTAATGAGTGGAACGTCAGTAAGCTTAAAATGTTAATAAGATTAAAACGGTTGTATTCTTAGTATATAACCCCCTTGATAAGTTTAACCTACTAACAATAGACTATTTAATCTGATACAATTTTACTAAATATTATGTATGTTCTCGCCAGGATATGGCTTTAATACTGCCGAAATCAATATAATCTTATATATGTTACCAATTTACACGGATAACCAAAATGTGTGCGGCATCACCGCATTCTTATGGGTCAGAATGAAAAATTGACTTTATGTTTTATCGAGCTCTAAATTTTTTTTAGAATATTTTGGACACAAAATTTTAGGCAGAAATTTTCCGTAATATTTTACAAAAATGATACTGAAAATTCCATCGTTGTAGCAACTGAGAAAATCCGACTTTGTTTACGTAATATTTTTCATTTGCGACCCTTGTATTTTCTGTACAAATTTCAAATGTAATCAGTTTTAAAAATGCATTGAGTGTATCAATATCTGTAAACTGTAGTACTAACGTTGCAAAACGGTATTGAGACCAAACCATCAAATGAGTTGATTTTTATTGTTTTATTTGGTGTTTTCAACAACATTTCAGTCGTATCTCGGAGATAAGTTTTACATGTTCTGGTGGAGGAAGCCGGGGAAAACCACCGTTCTTGGGCAGGTAACTGACAAACATTATCACGTGCTTGATGAGTAGTTGATGTGGAACATCGGAATCTAAATTTAGTGCTTCTTTTGCTACATTTGAATCTTGACTTCCTATGCTACTGACTAAAGGTTACTCCTTGAAATGTACATATAGCATACCTAAATGTTTCATATTTATTTAACATTGGTAATTTTGTATTTATCTTAATATATGAAGATCAACCTAGTGGAATTCTATTGTCCTCGGGATTACTATAATTGATAAGGATTAAGAAAGTAAGAAATCATTCGACCTATCGACCGAGCTGATGTCTGAAGTTTCGCGAACTAGCATGAAGGATGTAACTAATATATGCGATAAATTTAACTTTCCGAAGGTCAACGTGCTATTAATTAGTTGTAATATTCTAGATTCTCTCTACCCTAGAATGATTATTAACCCAATCGGAAAATGAGCAATACTGTTGGGGTCTTCAAAGAAGCCTGCTTACCCACTACTCCCAGATCACGTGAGTTCACCCCAAGTGTTTTTGGTTGGACTACATACATCATAGATATGCGGTCATTGTTTTGGTTGTAAAATGTATTGTCTGTGTCCCGTCCAGTCTTGTTTTTGTTTTTTTGTTTTTTAAATTGCCTTGTCTTTTGATTTGAACTTTTTTGTCTGAGTATCGGTTTCTGTTTATCTTTGTCGTAACAGCTAAAATGAAAAAACTTGTTCATCGGTTATATTAACATAAAGTCAGCCTAAACGTTGTTCTGCAGTGCAATTTCTGCTAAAAATCAGTACAGGTAGAGTCTATGATGAAAAGGGAACCATATGGAAAAACCAAACAACTGTTAATATATATATTTTGGTCATTGATTGTTGGTTGCTTAGCGTCCAGTGGCAAATATTACATGAATATTCAGGATGAGAACAAGTTCAACAATTAACAAAATTACCAAAAATGAATGTATGCTGAGACACTTTGGACAACGGGTTTTTTAAATGGGAGGGATGGGTAGGGACGAAAATTAAGACTAGCCTTTGGTTGTGGCATCAGACTTCTAGGTTTCGAAATCTACAAAAGGGGTCTTTTAAGTAAAGGGAGTGGGGCATTCTTGACACATTTCACCCACATTGGTCCACGAACAAGCTTTCCGTGTTATTACCTGACAGCCACCAACGAGAGAGTGTCCAATTACCGACATGCTGGGTCAGCACTGTAGGTCGAGCCCTGTAGACTACATCGGTGCCCAGATCATATCAAAATTCCAGTAAATATATGTTAACAGATCTGCTTTAAACTGAAGTGCATGTCTCTAATTAAGGAACGATAATATTTGTATATAAGGCAGAGTTGCAAATCTTTCCGCTGAAACTGTTATTATGATTTACTATGCAAAAGTTCTTTGTTATGGCCCGTAGCTAAACCACTTCATGACAAAGAAAGGAAGTGGACAATACTACAGAATTCCAGTCAGTTTATATTAAGGATTACATCTATTGGATTTAAAACCCAAATCCTACTTAACACTTCGAGTGCAATGTTAAATGGCTTAATTAACTGCTGTTATAATACATTTAATGTCAACATGACGAAATTGTTCTGTTTGAAAATAAACTGAGTATTAAATTGTCAGATTTGAACCAGTTTACTAATTATTTTTTTTAGAACTCAAGGCTAGAACTATCAAAGTTAAAATAACATGCATACTTGTAAACATTTTAAGAATACATGTACGGCTAATCTTAAAACATATATCGAGATTTGTCTCCTTACATTAACACAATACCTTTCATTTTTCCTAAATGACATCGAATTCTCATACTACAGAAGGGTGATAGGCTCCATCACACCAATACCCATTCAAATGAACAATTGTTAATAACGTTTGTTATTCAAGTTGTGTTAAGTGTTTAATTCAAGAAAATGTAAAAAAAAAAGTCAATTTTCCGGAGAAATATGTTTTATACGGTATGACTTACCCCTCCTTCGCGATAATACATCCCCATTTTGATCAACAAATGAATTCTTCAGAAAAAAAATTAAATTTAAACAAGGATCATAGAATATTTATGATCATTATCAAAGCTACCACACAAACCTTTGTCCTTGGACACAAAACATTTAACGTCCTCGCATATCAATATCTTCACAAAACAGATCGCACCAATTATCATTTATATGTAACTTCTATCAACTTAAAAAATCAGATAGGTATTAAAATCCATAATAGGTAAATAAACTTGTAAAGTTTCCATAATGTTTGAATAGGTCTGAAATGTGGGATTTGTAATAAACTAAATGCTATCGGGTGGGTTCTGACGACTGAATTGGAGTGATTCCAGTGTAACTCTACATATTTAACTTCAATGCAGACAAATAAATGGATTAAACCGTCTTAATCTTGATAAGGTTTGTCAAGTGAGAAAAGTTTGCTTTAGAACAAATACCTTGTAGATTAAATGAGGATTTTATCATTTAAAAGTCGAATGTTTTCACCTGATTCAGACGAATTATGGTGGTGTTTTTGTTTGGTGTCTTTAAAAATGTCCCATAGTCCACATAAACACACTATTAATCACATTTATTTCTTTTGAATTCCTCTTTTGCAAAGTTTGGCCTTCACAGTTAATTTACACGCACATCGACCTAACTCTATACTGGTCAAATTTGAACTACATATACTTAAACTCGAAATGGTTGTGTAACTTATGAAATTAATAAAACAAATTTCTTTCGACCCGTTCATTAATGCCCCCCGCGAGAAATTGTCGGGGGGGGGGCATATTAATTTACCCCTGTCCGTCCGTTCGTTCGTCCGGATTTAACATGATCATGGCTTGTCCGGCTATCGCTTTGAACAGTTTTTGTACTACATCAGAACATTTTTGCAGGATGTTTCTATTTATGATGAAGGTGTCCAGGACTAGATGATTTTTATTTTCGTGAAATATTACCAAAATTGGTGAAAATTACACTTTGTCAATTTTACAGTACTCAGAAATATATGGATCATGGCTTGTCCGGCTATCTCCTCGAACAGTTACATGTATTGTACTGCATCTGAAATTTTTTGCAGTTTGCAGGATGTTTCTATCTATGATGAAGGTGTGCAGGGCCAAAGGATTTTGATTTTCGTGAAATATTACTGAAATGGGTGATAATAACATTTTGTCAACTTGTACATGTACAGTACGCAGAAATATATATGGATCGTGGCTTGTCCGGCTATCTCCTCGAAAAGTTATTGTACTATATCTGAAAAAAATTTTGCAGGATGTTTCTACCTATGATGAAAGTGTGCAGTGCCAAAGGATTTCGATTTTAGTGAAATATTTTTAAGAATGGTGATAGTTATAGTTAGTTATTTAAATCATAATAAAAGTGGATCATGGCTTGTCTGGCTGTCTCCTCGAACAGTTTTTGTACTACATCATTTTACATCTGAAAATTTTTGCAGGATGTTTCTACCTATCATGAAGGTGTGCATGACAAAAGGATTTCGATTTTCCTTTCTAAACCTGCAAATTGTACCAATAAATAAATAAATAAATAAATAATATGGTGGGAGGCTCTGTTAGATATGAAAAGTAATGCCTGTGGGCTAGGTAGGTCCAACATGCACCCAACATGACTCATCACAACGAACTTTTTTAAAACTTTTTTTTTTTTTAAATATTTGGATTTTTAACTTTTTCATATTTTTAACGTAAACAAGCATAATATTGGGTTGCTTATTATTAGGATCCCAACAAAACCCGGCTAGGTCTGTCTAGAACATCGCTGTATTAAATGCATGCATTTGAAAAACGTATGAGGTAGGAGATGTGTACTCCATATGCCGGAGCAGTTGGAATGTTAATACAAGACCAAAGGATTTCGATTTTAGCAAAATATTTTTAAAAATGGTGATAGTTACATCACGCAGTGTCTTACAGACACATTTTTTTTCAAAAAACTTCGCTAACAGCAAATGATTCTGAAGGGCAAGTGCGGGGGCTCCCGTGACAACAGAACCTTCTAGTTTGTACTGCCTTTTCAATTTTTATTTAATTAACACTGAATTAATGAATTTTTTTGTCGCTTAATTTATACATTGTTGTAACATTGAAGTATATATGCAGATATTTCCTACTAGGGCATCTCCTCTTTAAATCTTCTGTTCGACAATTAAAATGTAACATGATAAATAAAGAATAAAAAAATGAAAAGAAAGACAACCTCGAAAAACTAACCTCGACTTTTAACTTGGGACAGGAACATAATACATGAGGTAACGGTTTAAATGTTTTGCTTGATCCAAACCCCACCCCCTAAAGCAAGGCCTGTATTACATTCGTATACATGTAAACATAGGCTAAAGAATACTATATTAAAATAATAATAAGACAAATATTAAGTCAACGATGGGGAAATACAGATACTACATGTACAAGAGATTAAAGTTTACTTTCAAATTTCAAATATAATTCTACGCCTTCATAATTTTATATTTTGTAAAACCAAACAACCAAACAACCAAGAATCATAATAGAAAAACATAAAGACAATCCAATATTCACGAGACCTGACTTGGCACATACGGCGGGGTTGAATTGGAAAATTTTGCTAGATCCTCTACCTGACACATATTTGTATTGATGAAAGTTTGGCGGTTTGAGTTCCGTGCACACATTGTTCACGTATTATAAACATATTAAATACATTTTATACTGCAGCTGGACCATTTCCTGTTGACTTTATTTCCTAAATTTAGTAACAAAGTGATATTTTGTACAAT
>JAULBM010308468.1:0-14282 GCA_032357055.1 Geukensia granosissima | reverse complement strand
TCTACCTAATGATTTATTGTTTAACTTGTTTCCGTCCTGAATATGCATGAAATATTTGCCACTGGACGTTAAACAACCATAATCAACCAATCAATCGACAGCTGTAATCATTCAAGATTACATCCAACATGTGCAATAATAACAAGGCGTATCGCTAAAAGGTATTTTATCTAATTGCAGAATATTTGAAAAACAACAAGACTTTATGAATAACAAATTAATAAGATATGAAGTGTTTTCCTAAATAAGCTTTGTGGTTAAGTGGTTTAAAGAGTAGAGAAATCATAACTGATATTGTTGAAAGGGAAACATGAACATTCTTAAGTTTGTCTTAAACATTGATGAATTTTAACACTCCAAAATAGTTGATAGATGAATATGAATTTTCATAACATTTTTTTAATGAAATTGTACCATTTTACTTATCTAAATGTTGAAAGTTCAAGTAGGAAAATGGAACAACCGTGAAATTTTTAAACAATAATCAATGCTGTATTTTACTTGAGTACATAAGTAGATAAAAAATCGCCGGGCAGGCACAACAGATGTTAATTACTTGGCTTTAATTTGAGTCAAGAGGAATGATGATATCTGTGAAACCTGAAGTACATATAACAAAGGAAAACGTATTATTGAAAATATTTCCACCCGTCTTCCTAAATTTATATTTCATTATTAATTTTATAGTATTTAGAATGAATGGGGAGGGGTGCATTAACTGGGAAATTCGAAGTTGATATCAGACATTGTTATGCGATTCGCAATTTTTCACTGAAAATACGGAAAGACTTCGAAACGTATTGCACTTAATAGTTGTCATACATTGTAATGTCGGATTTGGCTATCTATTTCAATTTGTTTGTATTTTTATTCAACATTGCCAAACTTTGTATTTTGAAACCATTGGGTCGATCACTTTGCTAGTGGGCCAGAGTTCCAAAAGGGTATTTTTCAGCTTAGTTGTCAGACTTTTCTGAAATTAAATGTATCGAACAATATTTTACAGAAATTTGTTGCAAATGTTTGAATTCTAAAACACTAGAAATGAGGAAAGGTTCGAAACGTATTGGAGTTAGTAGTTTGATCTAATTTCTTTTTCGATTCGTTCGAAGTTGAGTACTTATTTAACTATGTTTGGATCTCGCACATTCTATGTTTTAGGTCTACTGCTACTGATGAGAGGTTACTCCTTGAAACGTACATGCGGCATATCAAAATTCGCTTTATTTATTCAACATTAATAAACGTGTATTTTTATGGCTCTTTCACTTCAGTTGAATTATACAGTTATCAAGCCGGACTACCTATCTGAGATACAAGGTTAACTAGTTTTTTTCGTAGTATAATATAATGTTTTCCTGTATATCTAGAAAAATGAGTAACTTATAGTGCTTGAAGTATACGTAGAAATTAGTTTCTTCCTGATTGCTTTGTATTTGTTGGCACGTGGATATGACAAAAATCTTTATTTAGCAACTTTGAAGTTTTTACTTAAACGGATGTTTTAAACATCTTTTAATATAAACATGTAATATCCATACTTTCTGATGTATTGGCTATTTTAAAAAGTAAACTTCCGAACGGTCGCCCATAGCGCCATTTTGTACTCCCTTACTGTAATAATTTCACAAATCATATACTTAACAGGGTCTTTTATAATATAAACCTAAAAATATTTTACCGATCATCAAAACGAACTAGGAACATCTTTTCTCAACTGAAAAAAATTCTCTCGTTGTCGTAGTTTTAAACATTCTTTGCATTCTAAGTTTTATACTCATCCCCTATATAAATTTTAAAACAATGTTAGCAGTGCGTCAATAATAGAATACGTTGGTACTCTTTAAATGGTTACCTCCCCTGAGTCCGTCCCCATATTTTAGATGGTTTTGTACTGTTCATGTTCGTGTATTAATTTTTTTAAGTAGTATCTTCTGTTTGTTTGCGCTTCCTTGTTTTGGTTGCTACGCGTCTTGAAATTTCATTAACATGTATATGAGATGATCAAGTAAAATATTCGCTTAGACGTTGCTGTTAAGAAAATGGTTTAGTAGAAACGAAACGTTTTGTCTTTGGTATATTAAAGGCCAAAAACTTTTTATCTAAATCTACAAAAGGGTTCTCTGATGCATAGTGAGTGTGGCATTCTCAGGATTTATTTGTCAAGAAAGCTTTAATATCTGTAAGTTATATGCATATTTATATATTTAAACATTTTTTCCTTATTTAACAGCTAATTCCGTTGTATTGTCACCACTTCTGATAGAGAATACTATTTCTACTCCCCATTGGAACTAGGAGACTATCTTACGGATGAAACCCATGACACTCTCTTCCACGAATTGTCATTATGCATCAAAGAACTTTTACTGCAAAGGTAGGCATTAAAAACTATACTATAATAACAAAACTGTATGCTTGTGTAAAATGGAACAATTGTATTGGATATAATGATTTCAGAACACTCAAGTACTTATATATATTCAGTCAAGTTATGGGAAAAGGTACAAGCATTCGAATTGCTTTTAAACGTTTTAACATATGGAAATGTAGTTTCAAAGAAAATTTTCAAAATTTTTATACTATTTAATCATTTTCCGTTTTTATTTTCTGGCACTATTTTGAATTGTTCTACCTTCAATGAGGGAATTCAACAGTTTTGCAAAATATGATATTTTTTTCGTAGGAACTGATAGAAAGAATAATGTAAGGAACTTGCACATCAGCATTAAATTTCCGCATTTAATAGCTAACTCAGCTGTATTGTTGATGACTTGCCTTTGATTTATCCAATGAGACATGAGTTGCTTGGCGAGTTACAGTAGCAACCTGGTGAAAGTTATATGCGAGGCTGTTAATTTGCTAGCAACAATTGCTAGCTAGTGTTCAATTTGCCAGCCTCTGTTGAACGCTCGCCAGCCTTTTTGACAGCCAAATGCTTTATACGATTTGAACCCTGACTTGCTATAGTTGAACACTCGCGATCCCATTTAGTACACTAGTCAGCTTCCGGTGAAAGCTTTTGAACGCTCTTCAGATTGTATTTAAATATAGTTTCGTCTTAAAACTATGTTTTTTATTATTTAAAAAATTATTTATTATATAGTTATTCTTGATATTACAATTAAGTTATATTATTTTCATGACCTGTGATAAAGAATTATAATATATGTCAATGATAACGATAAAAGAGTTAATAGGAATGACAAAAAAAATATCAATAATAATAATAATAATAATAGATTAATTTTATTATTATTGTAATCATCATCTTTATTTTCATTCATAAGTCGTGAATTATTTACGACCACACATGTACTTGCTTGTTAACAATAAGAATTTTGTTCTAAAATAATCAAACTTTTCTGTGTATTGATACCCCTGTTGATATCTGACAATAAACATGTAACCCGAGGAAATAATGAAGCCATATCGTGATAAACATAACACCTATTTATTCTCTGGTATATTCTAAAAAAATACTGACGGAAACTCCAGAAATATATGCACAGTCTCGTCGTAATTTTCGTTAAATCTCACTTGGGTTTGTGCCCCTGGCAGATAATCTAACTACATGTGTATATTTTTATCGGAATTATTCGCGTTTTCTTAGTCACATTTATTTTATAAGTTCTATTAATTACGTGGAGGCTGTCGAGGAGTCAACTGAAGCTAACGAGCGTCCAACGCTCGTGTTCAATAGTTCAACGATAGCTGGCTTGTGGTCAACCGTTTGACGACTGGGATTTCAACAGTAGCTGGCAAGTGTTCAAAATGTCTTTCAGTTTGCTAGCAATTTGCCAGAAAATTGATAGCTTTTGTATAACTTTCGCCATGCCGCTACTGTATGTGTATAAGGTTACAAATGTATTATATTATATGAAATCTGATGCTACAGATGAGAGGCTACTCATTGAAATGTACATATGGCGTACAAAAATTCTGCATATTTATACATCATTGGTAATTTTGTATTTTATATTAAATGAGTAGGTTCTTTAAACACTTCAATGTTTCCCTAACTTTATGCTGAGTTAATTCCCTTTCAAACACCAAACGGGAAATGTCCCTTTCTATACAGATGAATTTTATTTGCGAGGTCGATTTATGGAATAAATATCATGTATAAATATCTGATATGCATCAGAGAATAAAGTGAATCTATAACTCAACTTGCAAACACAATTTTCACAATTTGAGAAGACAAAAGACCAACAAAAAGTCGCATAAATAAGGCGATAAATTCACCGACATAACACACGGATACAAGTTTGAGTAAATAGTAGATATCGCCTTACTTTAACAGTACATGGTTGTCGTAAGGAAGTTATTTGCATTATTGTGACGATACCTTCTTATATCAACCTGATTTTGTGTGATATTCAAATAAATTAATATTAACACTTATTTGCATGCCACTATTTACATAGTTTTGGTTTTGAAAGTCTGATGTAGACGAAGAGAGTGAGGATCTGACAATTGCAATATTTGTCAGCAAAATTAATAATCTGGATATACATGTATAAACAAATATATTTTAAAGAAAGAATATAAATTGTATAAGACAAAAATCCTCATCTTTCTGGATCGTGCACTGAATTATTTCTCGTTAAGATGTTGTCTTAAGTTCACTAGATTTCTGTGGGGCGGAACAAGTTCTTAAAAAGGTGTCTTGCATATCTTTCTTTTATCAAACAGATTGTAGAAAAAAGGGAAAAACCTATGAAAATTACACGACAATGTACGAAGACATCGGAATTTGTTTATAGTTCAGCAAATGGTTATATATCTTCTATTTTTTAACTTGTCAGATCAATGTTGGACAAAACATAATCGTCAACTTAATGCTCAAAACTATTTTATACTGACACAGTTTAAGTCGGTTTGTATTGAACACCAGGTTGTACTTTGATTACCCCACACCGCTTTTCTTTACACACTTTAGAAATCGTTTCGTATTTCATACACTAAGTAAGATTTAACTTTACTTGGCGTTAATCAGCATCAAAATAAAATATAGACATCTGTGTCTCTATTTTTTTATGAATTTTTATTTCTGAACAATATCTTAAGCTCCGATCTATAGCTGTAAACGAGCTACAAAATAAAAGCACAACACAATTGTATATGTAATTATATTGGAAAAAATTAATTGTATAATAAACAACTATTATTATCATTGGTTACCATTTGATTTGGGTTTTGACTGATTCGATAAGATAACTACCTAGATAGAATAAAAAGTGTACATACAGAACTATTCCAAAGTAATTTTCAAGCAAAGTGCAAGCAAGAAAACCCCTGAAATGCCAAAAAAGGAGAGGTCAAATCAGGAGACAGAAAAAACAGCTATCAGTACACAAGTTCATGAATTAACGTTTATCTGTTATTTTGTCAAGTTATTTACAAATCTTGAAAAACGTAGGATCGAGTTTTCTATAGATGATTGTATGGCCTGCATCAGTGACTAGTCAGCCATAGTATAACTTAGATGTTATATAGGCGATGCTGTACATTTTTTTCCTGTAGAACAAACTCCGCAACTTTAATTTCATCAAGACTTTAGGAGGAAGACAACACAGAGATGTACTCCTAAGATAGCATGAAAACCACGTTTTGATCAAATTTAAACCACACAACTCCACTTTTAAAAGAATCTATGATAATTTGTTTATTCAAATCAAAGTGTTAGTGGGGGAAGCGGTTAAAATATGTGCCCTTGCGACAGCATTGTTTTAGAATGGAAAATCCCCAAATGGATTTTATAAAAAATGGGATGCACAACGTCACTTCCAGTGGAACAAGCTGGGCATTTTTCGATGAATTCGACGCAAGCTGATATAATTGATCCTTATTTGTCGCCTTCCTTAAAAGCGAGCGACATCATAAAACAGATGATTTTTTTTGAAAAAAAAAATACAGTTATAAAATGATATACCTGCTATTGTAATAGAATAATCTCGCTTTGCCTGCATTAATTTATTTTTGTTGATGTGTTCTATTATCCAATATTTTAGATTCTTTTCAACAAATTAACTATGGTTTAGATTAAGACAAGAAGGAACACGACAAAAATAAAAAACATTGAACATTTAATAAACAAAAAAAAAACTACAACAAAACTCTAGGACTCTATTTACTGTGACTACATACACGGTGATTCATTATAGGCCTTCCCCTTGAAACTATATTATGTTTTAGCAACCATCTTATTTTGCGGGTAGATTAAATAAATACAAAAATGAATGATGTCCGCCACTGACCATTTTATCACCGATGCGTCCACCTTAGACTTGAAAATCTGGCACCATCGTCTAAAATTTTTAAAGCAAAAAATATTTATATATTATTTAAAAAAATGGATAAACAAATAAAAATGCTTAGACAGTGCTAACTTTCCGTTTAGTTTTTTATGTTGCTGTTGGTCTTTTGTACCGCATTATTTTGCCATAGTACTGTCTATTATTCTACACTTATTTAACGGTTGAACCAACAAAAACATTTATAATTTAAAAACACAGGTGAACTTGCCCTGCTGCCTTTCAGAAACAACACCCCGTGGTTTTCTGGTGGTCGTAGCATATAAATACAAAAAATTATTATTATAACAGAGCATTAACCTGCTGTGGATGACGTTACCAATTACCCTCCCCAATAATAGTATCTTTATTCCTGGTGACTTCATTTGAAACATTTAAATATATAAAACGTTAAGTAAATGGAATTCAGACGACATGCATGTAACTTTATTTCTTCATATGTAGAGTTAATGTTAAAATTAAGATTCGTATTTTGAACCTTATTGAGCAAAGCCATGTCATGGACAACTTTATCCATATAACTACACAATGTAGCAAGACTTCAAATGTGTTTCATCCATTGTCAAACCAGTCATGTTTAAATGTTTATCTTAGCTGTGCATTTAGTCTGTAAGGTGGGGCTACTGTTGTTATACCAGTTATACCAACAAAAGACAATTCATCTGATGGGTCTACTTTAGAGAACGAAAATCTTTGTAATAAATTTGTAAATATCAGAAACATTTCTGTCTTTGCTAATGATTCTCCTGGACAAACACGTGGACCTGAAATGGAAGTAGAAATACATTTCAATCTTTCAAAAACAATTAAACACATGCTGAGCTATCTGCCAGGAAAACATATGAACACATATTTATTTATTTAGAAGCTGGGCTAATCTGTCAGACTATGCTGCAATGGTATTCAAATGATGTCGCCTGAATATCGAAAACCTTAACAGTTTACACTTTTCCCCAAACAACAACTCATAGGCGTTAAGTGAAATCAGGCACACATACATACACAAACATACACAAAGATAAATACAATAAATTGGAGCAGATAGTCTGAATCGGTACAGCCGTAACGTGGTGGAGTTAAACTAGTCTTCTGAGCACTTGAATCATTCATTTGTCTAGACCGTAAATTTTGAAAGTATTGTCAAATTATGCTCGCTGCGTTTGTGTTAAGTTAGTTTCGTATTTTGACTTTTTATATTAAGTTTTGTTTATTTTTAAGGTTTTAATATTTTTTCAATTTAACAGACTTGTTTTAAGTCTTGTGATGTGGTGATGTGCGCTTCAAAAATATTTATCATTTTTAAAACACTGCTTATGGATTTGTCTGCTTTGTTACCTGATAAAGTCACACTGTCAGAAATATTATACTTCTGACTAAGTACTGAAATTTCCTATGCATATTCTGTAGAAAGGCTATAAGAGTTTAAAAAATTAACGACAAATAATCCAACTGCTACTGAGTTATTAGCAATTTGTATTTATACCAAACCATTTCAACCTTCCCATATTTTGTATATAACTAGGAAACGTGTTTACTTACTATACATATAATATTCATTCTAATAAACTAAATAGTTCTACCTGCTCCAAATGGCATCAACGTATCTTTCTTTTTGATTTTGTCGTTTTCATCCAGGAATCTGTCAGGGTCAAATTTTTCTGCATTAGGCCATATTGCTTCATCTTTATGGGTTAGTGAAAACATAGACATAACAATTGTCCCTTTCTTTACTGGATATCCTCCTACTGTTGTATCACACGTGGCCATATGTGGTAATGAACCAGACGCTAATAAGGAGAGTTAGTAATTAGTAACTGAGGACTGTTTAATCTTAACTTTAGAAATATGATATGATTTTCATGGAATGAGATAAATGACAAAAATCGGAAGGAAATGAAATGTGATCAAGCATTTAAAGTCCAACCATGAATTTACCAAATTGAATATGCTTTAATCTATTTATTCCATGTTCCAAGAGTCATCACTCCGGACGTTTTTCAGTCGCCATCATGATTTGGTTGACCGGTACAAAATATCCATTTCACCTAAGACAATGGATATCTTCCCGCTGTCGTGAATACAAATCCGTTCCTATACATCGATTGTTACTATACACCGGATTTGAGAAACACGACGGGCGCCATTACTGGAGCAGGAGTTGCTTACCCTTCCGGACCCCCTGAACTCACCCTGGTTTTTGTAGGGTTCGTGTTAATCCAGCTTAAGTTTTCAATGTATAGTTGTGTGTTCTATATTTATCTTTAGTTTCATTTTGTTGGCCACGGTCTTGTATGTCTTCCGACTTAATGATATCTGTCTGCCCCTTCAGTATTTTCGAATTATTTTTATATAAATGAAACTATTAACACATTTATGGTGCATGTTTATCTTGCAATTTGGAATAAGTTGAATACAACGAAATTTCAACTGGAATTTTTAATCAAGTCTTTATCTAAAACTTGATCGGTCCGATGTACCTTTTCTTCGTTCAAATGGTCAACATCCATTCAAAGGCAGTAATATAAAGCTGCCTTATTGTAGAGAAATACTTGTATAGCTTTTTCAATTGATTTATCCTTTACAATGTTTATATCTTGGACTTCCTATGTTTTGATCCTAATGCCACTGATGAGAGGTAACTAATTGAAAGGTACATATAGCATACCATTCTAATCAGATGAATAATATTTTATGGTTTTGCAGAGTTTCAGAGGTAACAAAACATTCTCCTTTAGATCTTGTCAGAGATATCTAAAATCTAAAAACACCGAAAGTGCTGGACAAGTCAAAGAAAGATAGAAATCTTACCGAGGGTTTCTTAGATTTTTGATCAGATATATGTACTCACGAGTGGTTTTCTTCTCACATTTTATATCTTTTGAAAACATACGACACTAAATGAGCACCATTGCTCCAAGTATGCAACGTTACAGAAACTGCACGTTCAAAACCAGTTTGGGTTGAAATAAAGACCCAAAACACTCAAACCGGGTTGTTTTTGAGATACAAATATGCTTATAAGCATTTTGAAGAAGATTTAATTTTTTTAACAGCTAAACATTTATATGACGTCTAAAGCCGTTGTTCTGCTCTTTTAACCACTGATTACGTTCAGTGCTTGCCTCGCTCAACATACACACGGATAAACTATATGACTGTACCTTAAGGTATAAACAGTGGTCATCTTTTTATTTTATTTTCATAACCATTAGAAAGAAATTGTCATTTTTTTATTAATATTTAAAAATATAATGTTTTTAAATAGACAAATTATCTGTAGACCTGTTTTTAATTATCTAACGATTTACAAATAATCAATACTATTTTCCAATTTTTGCAAATGTTATTACATAAGGTATTTTTAGAGAAATCCGGGTATTTTCAATAATCTCGTGGTCAGTAATGCTGCGAATACCTTAATTTCTCTTATAAAATTACTTCATCATTTTTTACAAACTATGCATTTATTTACCAGTGTTGCATAGTCGTTGTACTTCCATTAATGTCGCTTCTACATATGGCAGGTTTGGTTTGTCTGCTGTTCTTACCATTCGTCCAGAACCTACAACCTGTTGTTAAAACCACAATTGATGGTTAGAGTACACCTAACCAATAATGATCTGGTTGTATAAACCGAGATTGACGTTTAGAGTACACCTAACCAATAAAGATCTTCAGCTTATTGATGCTTATTTAATAAAGCTGTAGCTGGTGTTCAAAATCATAGGCATGTTATGCAGTTGCATTTTTTTTGTGTTACCCGCCCAGGTATTCAGTACGCTACGTAAGGTGTTGTAAGTCCAGTGCAGAAAATCGATGTGAGAGATAAAAAAAGCATAGTCCAAAGAGACAAGACAAATTTGAAACAAAAAAAGGAGTGTGATCAAGTGCTCATGAAGGGTAAGCATCACATATCTTGCACGCAACACCCGTCGTGGTTTCCTGAATGTCAGAGTTGGAATATATGAATAAGATCAAACTCAAACCATATTTGATAGTCTCTTACCCTCTCCACCAGCTTTTGTAAGATTTAAAGGTGAGGAAATCTAATTTGAGTTGTAGAAGATAATAAAAAGCTTATTTCCTCTGAATCAAGTTGCTTCATATGCGCCGTAAGGGCCATTTTGTAACATGGAATTGGAATTGAACATCCGCGAATATCTGGGTTATGTATTTCAATCATTTTCATCAATTGGATGAAAAGTGTTGATAATTTGGAACATTTTTTATAACATTTAACAATATATTTATGCATCATCAAAAAGCGAATACAGTTTTCATTCCGATTTTAAAAAAATTCCAGGTGATATGTGAATTGGAATATAGGGTTTCTAATGTTGGTTTTAATATGACAAAGTGTACACTAATAAATTTGAAATATATGCTTGCTTATCAACAGTGATTGCTAATCTTACTCTAGCTATTTCTTCCTGACATTTCCTTTGAACAGCTGGGTTTCCAATCATGTACAACAGGCACCAGTCTAAAGTTGTAGATGTAGTGTCGGTACCAGCAGCAAACAAATCAATTATTACACTAAACAGTTGTCCCTCTGAAACAAATTTTACTTAATCTTTCAGTTACGTGTACAACTACATGTATACACTATTTTCTCTAATTTTTTGTGCATCAGCATATTTGTGTATATTTTTAAATTCTGACTATGATATTGTACATCAGCATATTTGTGTACATTTTTAAATTTTGACTATGATATTGTACACAATACATTTCTTAGATAATATCAAAGATTTGAGTTCATTTTCCGTCTTAGAAGAACTTTTCCTAAAGAATACATGTGAGTAACATTTGCACTTGATTTTTATCTGTAACAGCTTACGTCATAATTGAATGTACATATAAATAAATGTTCTTGGATGTATCTCTATGTTTGCCATTTATTTCTGAAAGGCAACGGGGGGAAATCGTTGATAGAGCTTGGCAAGTTCAATTAACATGTTCTCATGTCGAATATGGTAGTTTTATACACAAAAACCCTACTGTACAGTTTGTACAAATTAAGTTTCATGAAGATGTGATATTATACACAAAATACCTTCCAGTTTGTATAAAATATGCTTAATGTGTATCTGATTTTGGCTGGATTTTTATAAATAGGTGAATTTTAATTGGAAAAATCAAAATATTTTTTACAAATTAGTTGGTTAATTTGGTACAATAATTATGATGTGGAAACTAAGAAATGAAACGTTTTCCTCATGCACGGAGAGAAAAAAGCGAAATTCTAAGATCTAAGTTTTTTAAAAATTGTAACAGTTATGAGGCTTACTGACATTATAATTCACATTCCATAAACCTTGTAGTATCGGAATTCGACGAGAGATTCGGTTATGTGAGACATTTTTAATGTTGCAATCCTTGTAGACTTTCATATAGCGTTGTAAATATAATGCCTTTCGATGTATTCAATTATCAAGAAAAAGTCTTTCGGGACTGCACAAATGGGGTTCAAATAATATATGCCGTTCTACAGTATTTTTCTATTTATATATATTAATTTATTTATTTATAGGTTTATAAAATGCAATTGGGAATACATTTCATAAGTATAAATATATATCATACTTCCAGCTTTCTCCTCTTTCTCATTTTGTAGATTTTCAGATTTAAGGTAAATGTCTACGAAGTCTCGAATGTTATTTTCATCAAAAGACTGTGTGTGATTCTTTATCTGCTCCGATACGTACTCCGTAATATGTGCCAAACTCTTACGTTGTCGGTTGCTTTTCGAGCTCTGAAAATGTATCAAGAATTCTACCTATAATCTTTCCTCACACCATACTGCTTCAACACTAAAAATAAACGTATCCTTTTGAAGAACTTGGAGTCAGATGCGACAAACATATCTCATTTTTTAGTAAATAACACAAGATGACTAAATGTTGATACAGGTGTTGCAGCACAGCATATATGTTTATCTCGCCTCTGACCTTCCTTTTCATCAGACTCACGCTTCTGGCAAATAGGTTAATTCATGGCTCGTTCTCACGGACATTCAATGCAAATAATGCGAATAACTTGGCGAATTCAGTAGTTTAATACTTTAATGGTAAGAATTCGTGTGATGCGCATTCGATAAATAATGCAAATTTCCAGTGGTTCGCATAATATGTGAACGCGGCATTAGATTTCGCAAACTGCTAAATTTATGATGTCGGATTCATTCAACATCAATACCTTATCTGTTTTTGAACATTAGCTCATACGAATTTACAACAAAAAGAATCCCGGTGTCTAGAAAAATCTTCAAGCAAAGAATTACACTGTGCATCTAGATTTGTCTTAAAAACACCTTTTATCTCATGTATCTTTAAACATGTTTAATCCACAAAATTTACTAGAGATATCTCCATTTTGCGTATAACTTTACCCGAAATGACTCGTACATTCTATCGCTACATTTTAACTTTAATACTATATACAAGTCATGTTCGCCAGGTGGTCTCAAACGTAAGACATGGAAAAATCTATAGGTTTTGAACTTGAAAATACTTACTGAAAACATAATACTCAAAAAAGGATATATAGAATCCGCTGACAACGGCCCTGTGGTAGCAAACAAGTTATGGAAATGATCTGTCAGCTCCATTAATTTTGAATCATCGTGCTTGTATCTGTAGAATAAAATCTTCCATTTTTAGCAAATTGATATCTTTTGGTATCTTCGTATTATTTTATCTATGTAAAATCTGTGAGATACATGTATAAGTATAAATACGACTTATACACCCATATGCATTCCACTACTGAATTAATATCTTCAGGGGCCAGCACTCCCCCCCCTCTTGAAACGCAAAAATGATAAAAATGATAAGTTTAGGGTAAATTTTGGTCTAAATCTCCATTAAAAATGCAGTAAATTGATGAATCAAGAGGCCCACAAAAAGTGACCCCCCTTTTCCAAAAGTCTCTGATCTTGATTACGAAGTTTTTTTATGTTGATTGTGATACGAAGCTCTGAGGACTGCGCTTGTGTTACTTGACTTGCACTTGGTTATTAAGCTTGCATGAAAATGTTAACAAATTAGAACCTTAGTCCAATCTGGATGAAATAACATGTCGTCACCAAATGCAGATGTAAAATTTTGGCTCATCTTCACGTTTCCATTTGATTCTTTTTTATATGATCAAATATGCTTTATATAAAAAAGTAATTTACATTATTTAAAGCGAAATTTGTTGTTAATTTTTTACACGCAAGTGTTATTGATTTGCAACTTATTTCAAATAAATTCGGGGTAGAGGTAATATTTTTGCAAAAAGTAGCCAATCAAAATCACTTTATGGTTGACTTCTTAGGCTCATGTCTCTACTTAATGAGCAATAGTTTTTAGCCATATAAGAATCCAAATGTCGAGAATATCTAAAATTTTGAGAAAAATAGGAAAATTCTGCAATGTTCAAAATGGAGCTTATTCGGTCATTTGAACATCATAACGGACAAAAGAAACAATACTAGGACCATAAACACGAAAAAGTAATCTATTATATTAGGAAACACAAAAAACTGAATATTTAGTCACATAAGCTAATATATGATAGTTGACAGTTTAGAATTCGTATCAAATATCTGGTGGCAGGGCTGCTATTTTTGTTCGATCATTACTTTCGTCTTAAAGCTTAATCGATTAAACCAGATTTTTTGAAAAGGCCATGAAAATACTGTTCTTATAATATCCAACATGTCTGCTTTATAGTACGGGAAATTTTTATGATTGCCTTTCAAAATAAAAAAGCTAAAAACTTGATTGGTAAAATATCCCATGGAGATATAAAATGACCCCCCAATCACTAATGTGTTCCAAAATGTTTAACGTTAACATGTTTTTCATTAATAATATGTCTTTTGGGGTAAAACAATTTGGTCCATGCACAGGCCGATAGCTACTTAAAATAGAACAATAGAGATTTGGAACTCTCTATTATACGAGGCGAAAAAGG
>JAULBM010308457.1:0-14282 GCA_032357055.1 Geukensia granosissima | reverse complement strand
TGTCTGCTTGTTTTTCAACATAATAGTAGTCCAATACTGGTTTCTGAAAAGAAGATGAAAATAAGAAATTCTCATAGAGTCAAATGATAAACTAACCAACTTGTCCACAAAATCCCAAAAAACAAAATGATGGACCATATAAAGCTTATCAATTAATTTTATCAAAATCCAACAAATAGTTTAATTTCTAAGGCATTTTACAAGGCAATGTTTGATATTTCATAAGTTTACTCCATTCAAAGCTTAGGCATAGGACACATTATTGTCTCAAGATGCTGTGGATTTTAGATAACAAAGTACTCAATAAACCATGTGAACTTTGTAAATTCCTTCATTTTTTCTTGTGGTTGGGGTGTGGTCTCTGACATTTACCTCATATCTTTCATTTTCATATGTCTTTAGTAAATGTGTGTTGAAGCTAGCACTCTTCAGTAAGGGTGGATGAAGCCGACATTGTTTTACCTGAAGTTTTCTCTGGTTATCCTTAAAAGCTTCCAGTGGATCATCAAAGTTTTTATAGTAGTCCAGCACTTCTCTGATGTCTTCCACTTTACTAGCTGCAATGGCTGTAAAAAGATTTATATGTTACAGGTATGTCAAAAACTGCATGAATTTTAATGGTAGATTTCACTGGCAGATATTCTGGAAAAACAATGTTTTTTACAAAACTAAAAAATAACTTATTATACTACTATTATCATTAATGACTTCATAAAAAACAAGGACCTGCGTCATTACAATTAGATTGCAGACAAAATCCATATTCTGCATCGGAATGGAATCTTTATTATGATCCAGATAAAATAGATAAATGTCAATTGCTTTAAAGTATTACGCAATCAAACCCATACTGTTAGCATGTTTTTACTTTTATCTCCAAAGTGCGACACAGTAAACAACAGTTGCAATCAAAGTTAATCATGTAGATCTCCTAGGGTTGGAAAAATTAAAGCACTGTATAATACTATCAATATAACACCTGAAAATTTTACAGGTAAACAACATTAGACAAATAAATTACAATTTACTTATAATGGCACAAAGATACATTAACAATGTACTGTAGGTCCCAGTTACAACCACAAAATATCTTATTCTAACAACTACATAAATTGCAGTACCGTAATTTATAACAAAAGTTTTACAGAAATACTCATATGATTTCTAAATCTTGTTTAAAGAGAATGTGCTGCTTAAAAAATATGTTAAATGGTCATGGACACAGTGTTTTTTGATATGAATAATAATACTGAAATAATAAGAACCAAATGATCTGACGATTTCCCCCATTTCTCCCCAACATTATTATTTCTTTAGAGTATTAATCAATCATTACTGTGTAGAAATAATCAGGACAATATGAGGAAACTTTAAAGGGTGCTTATTTCAAGTATTGTTCCATTTAACCAAGCAGTTTTTGCGTACATGTATTAGACAATCAGAAACAAATATTGTCCATGGTGGCCATATTTTTTGTCAAATCAGGACAAAATGAGGAGACTTAAGAAAGAATATCGATAGCTGCTTCAAATACAATATTATTCTATTTTGGAAAGCTGTTTCAGAGGAGTTTTTATGTTTCAGCCAATCAGAAACAAGAATCATCCATGGCAGCCGATGATGCGCTGAAAAAGTTTTCAGACAGAAGATAGATGATTGAATGATGGACGTTTAGCTACAATAAAAGCTCACATGGCTTTTGGTCAGGTAAGCTAAAAAAAACCTTTAGGCCCCTCATAAAATAGGGTTGGGAGCTGTAATCCCTAAAACCAATTGCACAACAAATTTCATACTAGGTATCATTGTATAAAAATATTGTAAGAATCAGTTCACCACACACAAAAAATAAGGTGTGAAAAAGACAGAAGGCGCCAACACCTATGTCAATGCTGACTTCACCATAAAATACCGGAAGGTGTTTGTTAATGGAAACTAAATGCAAACTGGAGTTGCTGATATGTAGGACAAGTGACCTGATTGCAAAATATTTTATAGCAATAACATGTCTACTTCTTAAGAAATAAATCTATACACAAAACTTTACTCATGAAGTCATTGTGTCGTTGAAGTGTACACTATATTTAGATGTAAGATAATTTCTAAGCATATGGATAATACTAACCATAATAAATGTGTCAATGATTGACTGATTGATTAATTGAATGTTGCTTAACATCCATAAGCAAATATTGTATGCATATTTAAGATGAAAGTATATTAATGATTAATCATGAATCTGTGTACTAGACTGACAAAATGAGATTGACTTTTAACATGATAGTTATTGAAAGCAGCTGTCCACAGGAAGAAATGCCACTTTACCTAGACACATTGACTCTGGGCCCACCAGTCTTTTTTTCTAACTCCTAAATGCTGCATGCTTAGCAGAGAATCAGCAAATACCAATTTTATGTCTTCGGTTTGACACTGCCAGATCGAACCCATGAACTTCTAACTATTACACCACTAGGAGTTGCTCAAAAACATAAAAAAAAATCCATGAAAGTTTCACAGAATCTAACCCAGTATTTGGAAAGAAGTTGCCACCACAATATAAGTACCTACTACATGTACCAATCACAGGGTCCACCTCATATCATTCGAAACAAAAAAATTAAAATTTGAAGTTCATAATGGCAATAAAATAAAATTTCACTAGTTTCACTGAAATTTTGCCATGTTGTTTAGAGGGTTAAAGCCACAAAAGGGTTCCCCTATGTGTAGCAATGACAAAGTACAAATTTTGGTATTGGAAACCCCAAATATTATTCAGAAAAATACCAGGAATAGCACAATGCCTCGGTATGGAATGTTTCCTGACAATTCAGTGCCTATCCAGTAAATGGTGTAAGAGTATTTGCTGGAGATGGACTGATGCCGACAAATGAATGAACCAGCAGACACAATGATAACTATATACTCCCTTCTTTAGAAAGGTGATATATCTGATCAATGTCACAGAAAAGTATGAAAATCTACACAACATCATAAAAAAACAATTTCAGGAAATAGGAATACAATCTGGCAAGCATTAAACATTAGTATTTTAGCTGTAAATAGCCAAAGTCCCATAAATCCTACAAAACTTTATGGATTAATATGGTAGATCTACACATTATAAACAAATATGAAAGCAATCTGCCATGGGGTTTCAGAGGAGTTGTGATGACAAGAACAAGACTTGTGGAGAGATTGACAGATAGGTCAAAACCAATACACCTGACAGAAATTTGTTACGTGGGGTATAATTATAAGTGTAGTTATAATACTTATTTAATTCAACTGTATAAAATTTGTCTGAAAATCAATTCAAATGCACTTATTAACTATTTGGGTAACCCTGCACAATTTATCACTTTTCCTGCATCTAGTCTTCTTCTTATGTAATACAGAGACAATATTATGTAACATATTAAATGTTGACACAAATAATTAATGCACCTGCTGCATAACATACAGTCATAACTACAAAGTAGAAATACTGTTCTAAAGCACCTTCAATGAAATTTCCCATTAAACCTTGCTGACAAGTGCTGAAGCGTAACACTATATTGGAAAGAGAATAATTTTCCATATTTTGGGTGTAAAAAGTGTGGACAGATAAATGTCTCGCCTATATTAGTGGCCTTGACCCTATAAACCTGTGGACATTGTTGTTGATCAGTTATGAAACTTAACAGAAGTTGATGAACCATGAAAATGAGGTCAAGGACATAGAAACATGGCAGACTGTCATTTATTCCTTATAACCAATAAGCACATCCAATGCTGTTGACCTACCACTTACAGTTACTGAAAATCAGAGCTAAACATGAAAACTTTACCCTGGTAAATACACCATGAAAATGAGGTCAAAGACAAAAGACATGTGGCAGACTGACATGTACTCCTAATAAGCACACCCATTATGGATGACCTACCACTTATAGTACATGAGAAATAGACCTAAGCATGAAAACTTGACCCTAGTCAATGGACTGTGTAAAAGAGGTCAAGTACAAAAGACATTTGCCAGACTGACATTCTACTGTCACTTGGTGGGTGGCTGTCTCATGGACAATCATGCCACATCTCCTATTTTTATATGTACTCCTAATAGTGTATAAGCATACCAAATATTGCTGACCTATCATACATAGTTACTGAGAAACTGACCTAAGCATGACTTGACGCTTAAGTTTTAGAGTCACTGAACCATGCAAAGTAGGTCAAGGACCAATGTCATGTAGTTGGCCGATAATGTCATATCACAAACTAAATGCAAACTAACTTTGGTCATCCTAGCATTTATACTTTCAGAGATAAAAAGCTTTCAAAAATGTTAACGCCGCTAGAAAGTAATATCTATATCTTGCTTCAACTTTGTCCTGTTTACAATAAACATATATGTTTTTTTTTATTGCATCCATGGGACACAAATTTCCCCATCAAAGCTTAAAGCACCCATTAACTCTCCTGTAAAAAAATAGAGGCTACTAGGAGCCTTTAATCACTCACCTGCCTCAGAGTTGCCTTGAAAACTGCCTTGTATTTAACTTTGTGCAAAACAACTTAAGAAACAATCATACAAAGTTACATCTAATCATCTACCATTCAGTAGTTTAAGAGAAGATTTTTTAAACTGTAACTTCAAAATTAGCTTAAAAAACATTGAAAAGGGCAATAACTTTAATAAGAGTTAAGGATTTTCTTTGAAAATTTCACCACAGATAGATTTCATCCTGCTGAACACTATTATTCTAGTAAAAATTTAGCTATAGTTAACAGTTTTTGAGATATATCTAAAAATCTTCTGTCTGACCCCTATGTTCTATTTTTTGTAATGGCAGCCATGTTTTTCAACGAATCAAAAATCCAAAAATTAATTTGTGCAAAACATCCTAAGGAACAATCATACCAAGTTTCATATAAATCCATTCAGTAGTTTTAGAGGAGAAGCTTTTAAAACTTTAATTTCAAAATTAACTAAGAAAATGTCTAAAAATTTGTACAAGAGATAAGGGATTTCCACAAAAATTTCACGACAGATGGATTTCAGAATGCTGAACACTCTTACCCTATGTCAGAATTTGGCTAAAGGTAACAGTTTTTGAGATATATGCCAAAATCTTCAGTCAGACCCCCTATTTTCTACTTTTAGTAATGGCAGCCATGTTTTTCATTGGATCAAAAATTGAAGCATATACTTTGTGCAGAATACCCTAAGGAACAATCATATAAAGTTTTATCTAAATCCATACAGCAGTTTCAGAGGAGAAGATTTTTTTCAAAATGTTAATGATGATGACAGACAGTAGTAGCTCACATTGCCTTCAGCCAGGTGAGCAAAAAATACCTAACGACCATGGGATGAAAAGGCTATTTGAAGCAAATAACACTAAAAGAGAAAAGTAAAATGCTGAACCTGTATTTATTTGTCCTCAACAACATATTCAAATTCAAAATCTTTAGATTGAAGTTAACAAACATTATTAATCAGAAACCTTACAACTATTTTAGGGGCTTAACTATAGAATGACAAAAGTGAACTTTCAAAATTGGAACTTGGCAGAAATTCTACTGTCACTTGGTGGGTGGCTGTCTTATGGACAATCATGCCACATCTCCTATTTTTATATTTTCTATATTTATTGATCCAAAACAAGGTCTCCAAATCATTCCATTGATGTTGTCAAAAGTTGTTGATTGAGAAGCGTAAATTTGATGAAGAACAACTCTGGAAGGACAAAATGCCTATTGAACTTGGTCTCTATTTATTGGTCCTCAACAACACATAAAATCCATCTTGGTTGGCTGGCGGAGTCATCAAATACAATTCTAAATGAGGTTCACCTAAAGACCAATTTACCAAAGTTTGGTTCCTATTGAGCAGGTAGTTCCAGATAAAAAGATTTTAAAAGAATTTCCAATAGGATACAATGTTGAATTTAGATTGGCTGTGGCCACCATCTTGGTGGCGGATGGGGTCATTGGATTAAATTCTGAAAGAGGACCACCTAAGGACCATTATACTAAAGTTTGGAATTAATTGGTTCAGTGGTTTTGGAGAATAAGATTTTTCTTAGAAACCACCCCACCCTACTTTTATCTATTTTTAGCAATGGTGGCCATATTGGATGATCGATCATGACACTGGATAAAATTCTGAAAGGGGACCATCCAAGGACCATCCCACCAATGTTTGATCAAAATTGGCCCAGTAGTTTCAGAGGAGATTCAAATGTAAATTGTGGACAGATGGAGGAAGGCAAAAGCTCACATGGCCTTTTATGTCAAGGTGAGCTAAAAAAAGATGAACCAAGCATCAACATCAGTAAAGTTTTAATGTTAACTAAGTTTAGGTCAAGGTGAGCTAAAAAAAGATGGGCCAAGCATCAACATCAGCACAGTTTTAATGTTAACTTAAGTTTTAATGCCAATAAAAAGATTTTTAAGACTTCCACCTTTTTTCTATGAGAGTTAATGCTGGCCATCTTGATTAGTGGACTGAGATTCCCATAGGAAAAATTCTGACAGAAATTTTAAGAGTTCTCTAATTTTTTGACAAGGCTTGGGTGTCTGAGATTATCCATCTTGTTCCATCAGTGGTGTTTGATTCTTTTTCAAAAATGTTATATTCCTGAAAACCATTGTTACCATTTTGCAACGTCACAGAAAATGAGCGTGTGCAAAAGTTTAGGCTTTTGAAAAATCCCATTGTTGACAAAACTTAAATACAAATGCCCCAATGAATGTCATTCACTATTGTATATTATAATAAACATATACTAGTTACTCGAATGAATAAAAATCAAATTTCAATCAATATTAGGGTAATCATAAAGGAAAATGAAATTAGCGGGAATAAATGTGTGTTGCTTGTCTTCCAGCCCCCCTGTGTAAGACAGAGAAATCTTAACCTGTCAAAACCATAGATACCATTATTTCACATCTGGGACAATGGTATCTGTGGTTTTGATGGGTTCACCAAGTGTTATGTGTTCTTACAATATAAAATGTGAGAAAATGAATCAAACACCCGAAAGTACAAGACTGAAAATCTCAGCAGACACTCTCAAGCTACATCAGAGAAGGATAGAAATCTTACCCTCGGGTGTCTGAGGTTTTATTGTCTTGCACGTTTGGTAGTATTAGATTTGATATGTCCCAGATGTGAGAAAACAAGTTTTATGCACAGCAATGATGACAGCATCATAAACCAAAATAATGTCAAGTTGTATAGAAAAATATAATAGTGATTGCACTAACCTTGTAAGAAGTTAGCTAAATCAATTAAAGCTCTATCATCATCACTTCCAGTCCATCTCTTTAATTTAAGGGCATTTCTAGGTTGTAACGAGTAAGATTTCTCATTCCAGTCAATAAAAATAACTTTAGACAAATCCCTGTTTAAACAACTTAGGTCCTGAAAAGTTGAACAAAATAATCATGATTAGAGGATGTGACCTTGGCCTTTAAATGTAGATTTCAGTGCTCTTAATTTTGCTAATCAAGAGAAATATATTCAAAAAATATTTGAACACTATCAATACATGTTTTTGGAGAACGAAATTCTTAAGAAATGAATTATCTGAACTGGCATATGCCTCCCAACATTATCATTATATAAACAAGTGTAGACACAAACATGTCTTGACAACAAATGGGAATAGCTAACTAACAAATGTGGACCAAGGCAACACAAAAAGTTGACCCATCAAGGTCAAGGTCAGGTGTCATAAAGCAGACTGACAAGTACTCACCAAGGTATAACTATGGACAAAATACAGTGGACCTAGCTATTAAAGTTGTTGAAAATGGACTTAAATGTAAACACTTGTCACAAAAATGACAAAGTCATTCATCCATGAAAATGAGGTCAAGGTCAGAGGACTTTACTTGGCCTTTCAACAGTGGACCATGTTTGTTAAAGTAAGAAGAAATATGTTGCATAGAGTAATTTATCGTTCAACAAATGAGCACCAACATTAATGTCATAAAATACATTGCTATAGAAAGTTACTAGGCAACGACAATACAACCACTAAGCGACATTGACGTTAATGATATATTGCTTAGTTTCTGACACACTAGAGGTCAAGATGTGTAGCATTCAAAGCTTCGAAATAATGTCTTTTCACACATTTTTATGTAGAATTTAGGTTTTAATTTGCTTTTTAACATGAAAAGTACTGATATTTTTCTTTTTAAAAAGTTCTATGAAAACAACATATAATTACTGTAAAGCATACCTTTACGTGATGTCCGTTCATATATCTTGTTGCATCACGGTATAATCTGTAGTTAATGTAACCTTTTTGATCAAGATTATGAAGGATTGGATCTGCATTCTGACAATAAAAATAAACCCATTGTTAATAAAAAAGTTGCCTTAATTAATACAAAAATAACATTTGTCAGAAACATTAGCTATATGAAGAACAAATCAGAAGCTGTCTATAATGAAACAACTTATACTGATCCCCTGTTGCAAATATCATACAGCTGACCTGTGTGGTTGCTGAGAAAAATATAACAGAACATTTTCCAACATTAAACAAAGCTGTGGCCACTTCAAGGTTACCTGCACTGTAGCTATTTAAAATATTTAACAATTATACAAAAGCAAAAACCATGAATGAAAAAAATAAGGGGTTTCAATTGCTTTTGTTAAAGACAACTGATCTGAGTCTTCCAGGAACTGCCACATTTCTAAATCTTAACAATGCGTAAGATCACACATGAACTCCTGGGGTCAATTTAATATGGTTGTTAGGTACTTTTCCAAAAGGTAAAATGAATAACAGACTTATAGGAACAGTACTTAGTTGGAATTGCCATAATTTTACAAATCATCATTACAATGTATTACAATCTATCATTTTGATTCTTTAAGTGTATGGATGCAAATTACTTTTTTCAAAAGAAAACAAGTGTGAAGCTCTTCCAGGTTATTTTCCAAAGTTGCAATTCTCACATTTTTTTCTTTAAAAAAATCCATATTATTGCAAATTGTCTCCTGATTTCTTTTGTGCATTGTTGCCAAGAACTTTCCAAAAAATAACATGTCTGAGATACTACCAGGAAATTTACCAAAGTTAGAATTCTTGTTTTTTGTTCATCTAAAGACTCATGTCTTTGCAATTAATTTTCCAATTCACTGCACATGCAGTTATGCTTTGTATACTCCACTAACTATCTTTCCAGATATTTATATCAGACAGCAAACAAATTTGATTACAAAATATGCTCTATATAAAGCAACATACCAATTTTCAAATCAATCCATGCAATGGGAACTGAATTTTTTGTAACAAAAATTTTCTACATCATTCCTTAAATGGCAAAAATCAAATGAAACAAGTTGACATCAGACACAAACCAAAATAACTTACAACATATGCCATATCTATATAAAGATATCGCCAAATTTCAAATCAATCCATGAAATTAGAGATATTTGTGACAAAATTTTGGATGACAGGAAAAATAGAAATTTCCAATGAAACAGAAAGTTAAGGAACTTAGACATCTTTATTGAACAATGCTCACAAACATATTTGTGTAACATGAGGCAAATATACAATATAAAATTACAACTTTGACAAAATGAACAGGTACAGTCATTTTAAATCAACATGATAACATAACATTTGTAATGTTTCAAATATTTATAATAGTTTAAACAAAACTACACGATGCAACCTAATGGTAAATAATGCATCAGAAAAGATTTGACAATTTCCGAACAAAGATTGACAATTTCTTATATAAACTAACATTACAGTATGTCAATAAACCATAGAGTTTTTGTCTACATAGGTAAGTGGTATAATACAAAGGTATAAATTTTTGTTTATATTCCCTCAGTTTTTGAAAATTACATGAAAACAAACAATGGAACTCATCTCCTATATCTTGGTTACATAAATTACATATGCAATTTTCAATAGGAGTTCCATGCCATCGACCAGTTTCTACTGGAATTTTTAAATTAGACATACGCAGTTTGCTGATCCAAATTCTATTATTATCTGGTAATTTTGTTATATACGTTTCCAAGCAAAAAATATTTTTGAAACTCTTAAAAATGCCCTCTAGTAGATAACTGCATATCATGATACCATCTTTGGATATTCTGATCTTGTAGAACCTGTTTTACATACACTTTATAGTCAGAAGTATCTTGGTTAGCAAAAACAAAACCCATGCCTGTTTCATTAAATATAGACTAAATGCAATTTAACCACTTGAACTGTTCAAAACCACTTTGCTTTAAGCCTATCAATAACTTGTACATGCTACTACTTAATTTTTTGCCTGACAATAATTCTCTCCAAAAACAAATCATCCTGATTTTTACATTGATGTCTAACGGAAACCTTCCAAGCTCACCATAAACCATCTATACTCTATGTCAGGCTTTTCTGGAGTGTGATGTTCGAGCTTTATAAAATTATTTGGGCGTTTCTGCCTTTGTATTTATAATCAATCAAAAGAAAGAATTATCCAACAGTTAACAGTTTGTGTTTAACGCCATTAGATAATGTTTAACATACTATTATCTGCCCCTGAAATTCTCCACGGGGATTTAACATTGAGGGTCGGCCATCTTCGTTTTGGGCAGTAGCGCTTTAGTTTGACCTAGATAATGTAATTTTAAAAATTGTGCACATTTCTTTTGTTCATACCTTCTCTTGCAATTCATATAAGAAGAATTATTTTTAGATTTCCAATCATGTGCGCCTCAAGCTATTTTTACATGTTATCTAATCCTAGTTTAGATACTTAATTATTACACAACGTTGACAATGTGTACTTCCAGTCTCACGCTAGCGCGTGCGAAGAGCCACTTCCGGCATAAAAATGGCTGACTTTACAATGTAAAATCCCCGTAGAGAATAACAAACTCGACGCAACTTAAAATACATCATGATTACTAAAAGTCTTATTGCAACTTACTTGCACTTTTTTCAATCTATAGATAACATTATTTTATAAGAATATGGTAGACAGTTTTTCTTCCATAACATTTTTACCTGTTCCAACAAACTCTGACATAGAGAATAGTTAGGTGTTGTTGAACGAACGTTTAAGATTCGTTTACAAAAATTTAAATGTACTTTTCTATAATTTTCATGTTTTCGAAACCCCAAACCTCGCAGCCATATAGAAGAATTGGCTCTACCATAGCATCAAACATTTTAAGCTGTAGGTCAACTGGAATATTTTGATTTCGAATATTTTTATATATACTGTATAAAGAATCTTTGAGCTTGGTTTACTAGTCTTTTCTTGGCTTCAGAAAAGTTCCCATTACATTTAATAATCAAAGACAAATATGAATATTCTAAATTTTCACCAAATAATTTGAAAATATGATTTCGTCGTGTTCTTCCCTTGCTAAAAATCATAACTTTAGTTTTTGAAATATTAACTTCCATAGTTCATAATAACTCTGAAAAATATCTAAAGCATTTTGCATACCTTCAACTGAGTCAGCAAAAATAACTGTGTCGTCAGCATACAGTATAGCAAAAAGTTTTATATACATGATATTAAGTTCAGTAGATTTTTTTCAACACAAATTCAAGTGGACGCCCATTCATATCACTTAAAAATTGCTCAATGTCATTTAAATAGATAGAGAAAAGAAATAGAGACAAATTTTCCCCCGTCTTACCCCAGAAAGAACAGGGGAAAAAGTTTGATTGGTTATTGTCATATTGAACGCATGACTTAATGTTGTCATACATATTGAATATGACAGTAAATATTTTGCCTTTGATTTCATTATTTTGAAGTTTTTTCCACAAACCAGTTCTCCATAAAGTGTCAAACACTTTACCGAAGTCGATAAAAGTACAAAATAGTTTTTTCCAAATGCTTGATAAAGAGATATTGAAAAGAGATCTTAAAGGCATGCAGTACAAAAATATTATCAGTTGTAGAATGACCTTTTCGAAAATAAGCCTGATTTTGCAAGATGAGAGAAATTTCATTTGAGAAAAATGTCAAACCTGTATTTATAATTGACCTAAACAACTTTCCCAAACAACTAATCAGAGTTATGGCTCTAAAATTATCAGGGTCCATATTATTTCTTTTGTTCTTAAACACTGGTTTTATAATACCAACAGTCCAATTATCTGGTATTATACCTGTGTCTAGGACAATATTAAATATTTTACAATATATTTTAATAAGTTCAGGGGTAGAATGTTTTAAATATTCTTTTATACTACTATCTAACCCTGGTAACTTTTTATTCTTTAAGTCTTTAATTGCATCTATAATCTCTCCCTCAGTGATCTCATCATTTAAGATTGCATCATATATGGGATTATCACAGACAGAATTAAAGTCAATATCAAAATCATTATCTGCATCATCCATTTCACAAATATTCATAAAAATGTGTCTATAGGAATTGGGGGTAAAAACTTCTGTTTTTTTGTGTAGTGAATATTTCTTAAATGTTTTCCAAAAAGCTTTTGTGTTTGATTTTGAGTGTGTTCTGATTTCTGCTGCACATTTTTCCTGGTACTTTTGGTAATTTGTATTAAGTGCAGTTTTAAATTCTTTTGCCATGCTATTCAAGGATTGCTTCTTATCTGCTGATTTGTGAGTTTTATATATCTGTTTTGTTTTATGGAATTTATCTCTTTTCCTTGCATTCTTGATGAAACCATGGTTTGTTTGTATTGTGTTGTGGTAGCTGTTTATTTGTCCCAAATACGGTAGTCACACTCTCAATAAGGAAAGTGCAAAGGTCACCAGTTACTGTGTTGACCTGCTCTACTGTTTCATGTGTATTGTCATGTAACTCATCCAAAATAAGGTTAATCCCATGTAGTGTTCGATGCGGGTCATCGTGGAGTACCTGTACAAAGTCGTTTATTTTATCATCTCTCCATGGAACCTGTGTATTATTAAAGTTTTGATTATGATATGGATTCTGTTTATTTTAGAAGACAAGACAAGGTAAGGTGTATTAGATTGGGGACATCAGAAAACATTGGATTGAAATTCACCAATTATGTTCAAGCATGATGGTGATAATACAAGATAATCAACAGTGCTTGTATCTTTACATGTTGTTTTACCAATGTTTTTATCAGAAAAAAGACATCCATTACCTATAAACAGATTGCATCATTTGCAAAATTCTATAAGTTTGGAACCATATGAATTTCCATGACCTGTATCTTTATAAAATTTTTCTATCTTAAAGCATATGATAACAAGAAATAGAACGAACTTCTATATCATCAACAATATTCAACAACTCATAAAATCTTTCATCTTCAATAACAAAATCACAAAATGTAGAAGATATTGCATTTAAATCACCAATTATAGATATGTTATTTGTATTTTGGGAAAATAAAAATAGTTCTTCTTCAACTTCAATAAATGAGTCAACTGAAGAATATTTTGAACACTCTGGAGGTATGTAAGTGCAACCCATTAATAAATTATTATCTGTGAAAGTGATATCCTTTGAAATTTCAACCCACTGAACAAGTCCTGAGTCAGATTTTAAAAAAGTCAGAAAATTTTTCCGAGTCTTTTTTAAAAACAATGACAATACCCCCAGATTTTTAAATAAAATCTTTCTATTTTTTGAAAAGTAAGAATAACCCTCTGGTAAATTAAGCGCATCTTAATCATCAGTTTTAGTTTCTGTAAATACAAGAATATCATTACTTTTAATTAGCTCATCAAAGTCAGGTTTCAGTTATTTTGATTTATGCCTACACACATTCAAGTGAGTAATATTTATTGCCTTACTGTTCCTATTAATAAAATCTGATGGGTTGTTCTAACGGTAGTTTTGTCCTGTATCATTTGTTGCGCGAGGCTCTTTACGGGGATCAACCAGCTCTCCATCAACATACAACTTGTCATACACAATGTTTTCATGTCGTCCACAGAAATTGGTTAACATCATACAATCACTCTATGACAACTTTTAGTGTAAAGTCATCCACAATGGCCTCCTGACCGCCCTTTTAAGATCAATACTGGAGTTAAACAAGGATGCATCATCTCACCTATCATCTTCTCCTTGGCAATAGACTGGATAATGCGAACTGTCACAGATGGAAAAAGACAGGGCTTACAATGGTCCCTCACATCAACACTAGAGGACCTAGATTATGCAGATGATATTGGCCTACTGACAGTCTTCTTAGCACCGCAGCTACTATTGGCCTAAAAACAGGGGCGGATTCAAGGGGGGGGACGTAGGGGGCGTACGCCCCCCCTTTCTCCGCCCAAAAAAGGAAAAGTTGTATTAA